>JALIZH010027697.1:0-12113 GCA_030522465.1 Rhipicephalus appendiculatus
TGTTACAGGAGTCTGTTACAATAGCGTTTATTAGAGTAAAATAGGAGGAGGAGGGAGGAAGAAACAAGCGGAAGGACAGGGAGGTTAGCCAGTTCTTATAGACCGGTGGGCTAAGAGTAAAACAGTGTTACAATAGTGTTTAAGCGAAGCATTTATAACTCGAAAATTTCGCGTCGCATTTGAGGGACCCGGCGCCGGTATACACAAATGCCGCCTTCGAAAGTGCGCCTGTCACACGCGTATTTGTAAGCGCCTTTTTGGTCCTCCTCAGCTGCGGCCTTCATGATCCCTCAACTCGTTATTTAACGGCAGTACAAATTAGATCACAGGTCAACTTCGACAGCCGCGGAACTTGTTTCTCTACGGGTAGCTATACAGTTTGTGAACGGCCAAGCACCACGTAAAGGACGATACTGTCCGATGCAAAATCAGCGCTTCAAGCCATCAATTCTTGCTCGGCCAGTATTATGCATTAGCTTTAGGAATCGTCCAAGCATTCGATCTTACACACAGAATTGGTCACTTGATTACATTCCAATGGGTTCCTGGACACTGTTGCTTGGTTGGCAACGAGCTAGCTGATAGTGAAGCAAGAGCGGCAGTATACAACGCCCCCATGGACGTCAAAATACCGTATTCGCGAAGTGACGTCAACACATTGTTGAGATCGTTCATACACGAATGCGCGGCCACTTGCTGGTCGAAACCAGATCATAGGAACAAGTGTCTGCGGGAAACAGGCCCCGATGTGACTTTTCGCCTTCCGGCTAAAATCAGCCGAAGACATGCTAGTGCGCTACACCGGATTCGCCTGGGCGTTCCTTCACTCGACGCTACGCGCCCCTAATCGGCCTTGCGGACAGGCGAACTGTGAACGCTACCAAGTGCGCGAAACTTTAGCCCATATATTTTGTGACTGCCCAGTATACACGCGACGCAAAGGAAGATGCTAACTTCAACGCTGGCAGGCATCGGACAAACACCACTTAGTGGAAGTTGCATTGTGTCAGCAATGTTCGACCAAAGAGTGTCAAAAACTGCTGCGAGGGCTGTTTTAAATTTTATCAAAAAGCACTGGACTGCATACTAAGCTATAGGGTACTGTGCCAAGTGGCTATTGTACATACGCATCACCTCTTCCCAGAGCCGTATATCCTTCGGAGAGTTCGGCGGAGGGGCGGAGCCAACAGCCATCCAAATTTAGTGGCGGCGCTGTCCGCCATTTTGTGCCCACGCGCCCTAAGCTCGCGTTGGCGAGCGTCCTAGCGCTCAGTCTCTGGCTAGCTTTCATCAAAAAAAAAATAATAAAAATAACTGCAGATAACGCGCGTATTTGAACATGTTCACAGAAAGGTAGCTTTAAAGAAGCCTAGCTTAAAGGCCAACTCCGGCGATTTTTTGACCGTGTCATGATAATGGTGCTTTTATGTTCCTGAGACACTCTTGTCACGCGCCCGATAGCTGAAATGCTCAGCGAATTCGAAAATAATTTTTAATAAGCAAAAAGGCGTAATACCGAAACCGAAACCCAACCGAGTGTACTGTCCAAGTATGACGTAGTAGTTTGTTACGAACCGGAAGTCTTGCAAGGCATGCTGGTCCCGCCGGCGCGGAATATCACACGCTCCTCCACAGAGAACAGAAAATCGCACACCAAACCAGCGAAGCGCCGGCCAAACACCGTCAGCTTGTGACCAGCACAATATACGCTGTAGCGGCCAAAGTTAGCGAACCCATCGGCTGCGTCACTTCCGTCGACCGGCAAACCAACACGTCACACACGCAATGTTGCCAATAATTGTGGGAAGCCGGGTGGGCGTTTGCAGACAATCTTTAAAATTCATTTACAAACAATCAGCGCATGTCTCAAGCTTGAAATTTGGCATAAATGACGGAAATGTGCAAAGTAACGTACCCAGCGAATTTCATTGAGATCCATTGACCTCGAAAAACCTCCGGAGTTGGCCTTTAACATGCGTCAAAGGCAGGACGGCGTGGGCGAGTGTAAATGAACTGCGCATTGCTGTTTTGATTCGCAGTAGATCTGCAGCTTTGCCGTGCACCTCGCTGTGTGCCAGCTTCGAGTACTGCTGAATTTTATTTTATAGGAACCAAATAAAAATCGTCTGTTAGGCACGGAGGCATTGTACGTTCGACATTTCGACATGTATATGACCTTCGGTATTAAATCTTTGATACAAACGTTCATTCCTTCAGCTTAACTGACCTATTCTGGGCATGGCTCTCTTGACAACGCCACTAAGTACGCCAACGAGGTTTTGTCTGTGCGTGCTTTAACCAAAGCTTTCACTGCTAACCAGCAAAAACTGAACTGCGTCGCTTACCGAGAAAAATACAGCGCATTTATTTCGGCGGGCGTCAGCACCTGAAGTCTTTGCTAGTGCTCATGTGAAACAGTGATAGAACATTTATCACTCGTATGGCCTTCGTGAACTAACACCCAAGGTATGCACTTGATTAGGTTATTTAAACTTGCTACATGCTCAGTAACGGGCCACGACAAAGGGGATCATCGTGGAAAGAGACGTTTGATGGCTCAAAATTAGCGGAGCTTGAAGGGATGAAGGCTGTTCCAATATTGGCTGTACAAATGCACTCATGCCAAACGGTGTGAGTTCTGAACTGAAGGAAAGTTTGTCTTGATTTGCATACCTTCAGGTAAACAGCTGTGCCAAAGATTACCACTTGATAAAATTTTGCAGGTCCACTATGTATGTACGCCATGAACGCACAGCCGACTAATTTTCACACTTACCTCAGAAAAGCGCGAGTTGTCGTTGACTTTCCATTTATTTCGCTTCGGTAGTGCTTCCCCAGAGCCGCACATTTCGGAAGTACCAGAGCCGTTTATACGGCTCTGCTACTTCCCAAACGCGGCGCCGTGCTCGATTCCTGTCGCCTTGCGGAAAACGGTAAAGGGCGAACCCTTTCTTTTGCGAGTTCGAGCATCTGCTGCAAGCTTCCATTGCAATTTCCGTGCATGTTTACGATGTTCTCCGCAGCCGACACGAGCACGAATAACCGCACAGATGCCCCAGGTCGGTCACAAACGAAGCACAGCTGCCGACATTCACTTCATGGGCGCAGCACCATGAGAAATGTCGGCACAAAATGGCGTCGGTGGTGCGAAAGCGCGCTGTTGCAAGACTCTAGTGCAGCAGTTTCCAGATTGGCGGCGAAATTAAAGGAGCGCCGAACTCTCCCAAAGGGGATATACGGCTCTGCCTCTTCCCGTCCCCATCATCACCCTCCATTCCTCTTTTTTTCCCCCTTCCCTTATCCCCTGTATAGAGTAGCAGGCAAGAGCGCATTAGCTGAAGCCGACCTCTCTGCCTTCGAATAAAATCTCACTCTCTCTTTTTCCAGTAATTGATGCTCTCTATATCATGAGCTTGTCTGCAATAAGCCGTTTCTGATATGGCACTGTGATTTTTTTATCGATGTGACTCATCAATTCGCGTTGCCACGTTTCATTGTTGCCTGGATATGAACGGCACTACCGTCATTGTTGCTCGCAGTAACTGAAGTATTGCACTTCTGAGCACATGGATGATGGTCGAATTCCCGGCACAGGGAAGTGATACGGGAGGGAGCAGTGCTCAATGAGAAAGAAAGAAAGAAAGAAAGAAAGAAAGAAAGAAAGAAAGAAAGAAAGAAAGAAAGAAAGAAAGAAAGAAAGAAAGAAAGAAAGAAAGAAAGAAAGAAAGAAAGAAAGAAAGAAAGAAAGAAAGAAAAAAGCCGGCAGATCCCACGCACTTTGGGAATCGATGTAATACGAAGCAGCCAGGAAGGAGCAAATCATGCTTTACATAATTTGCATGTCATGTTTTACATGTTAGGACCTGCCATTTATTTTCGTTATACAGCCACGTCACGCAATGCCAATTTTGGTGTATATCATGCTAGCGAACTGGACGCAAGCGCACCATGAGCGTGGCATGTAAATGGCGTTGTAGATGACATGCATCCCAAGATTTTCATGTTACCACCTGCCACTTATGTTCGTTGTACGGTCATGTCACACAATACCAAATTTGGTGTATACCAAGCTAACGAAACGGCCGCGAGCACGCCATGAGCGTGGAATGCAAGTCATGTCGCACATGACAAATCATGATTTCCATATTACCACTTGTCATTTATGTTCGTCGTACAGTCATGTCACTCAATACCAAATTTGGTGTATCTCAAGCTAACGAAAGAGCCGCGAGCGCGCTATGAGCGTGGCGTGTAAATCATACTTTTCATGACAAGTGAATCATGATTTTCATAATATGACCAGCCATTTATGTTCGTCGTACAGTCATGTTATGCCATACCAAATTTGGTATAAATCCCATTAACGATACGGCCAGGAGAGCACAAAGTCGTAGGCGGCTAGATAGATAGCTAGATAGATAGACAGATAAATACGATCAAGGTCGCCGAGGTTCGCTAAGAAATGCTTCGCATTTAAAAGAAAGAAAGAAACAAAGAAACAAAGGAAGAAAGAAAGAAAGAAAGAAATTGAAGGACACTTTGTACATTCCAAAGTGTGTTCGGCGAAAGCGTGTGGCCATTCCACTGCTATGCCATGTCTTTTTTTTTTTTACACTCTAACTGGGATAACACACAAACCGAATGTGTGCACGTTTTCTTTTTTAATTTTTTACCGCGAATCGCAGCGAGACGCAAGACTAATCTTCCTCCGTTCGCATGCGTTAGTATTTTCTAGCGTATCGCGGATCGCGCAAACGTCATCCGCGTTCCAGCGCTTAAATTGACGGACTCTTTGTTAATTCGAAAGTGTATTCTGTGGATGCATGTGTCCATTGAGACGGCGTCAGTCAGAACGATTGCGAGGGCTGGGCACAGCGACGCTAGGCAAGCAAAGCGCGAGCGCTGCAGAATCCGACGCGACCGCCGTCCGTTTGCGCACCCCGGCGGCCACCTTATTGCGTGCCAGAGCTCGGATGGACAAACGGACGGACAGACCCACGGACGGAGGGCGGACGGACAGACAGACGGACGGACAGACGGACGGACGAACGGACGGACGGACGGACGGACGGACAGACGGACAAACGGACGGACGGACAAATAGACGGACAGACGAACAAACGGACAAATGAACGGACGGACAGACGGACGGGCAGACAGACAAACGGACAGATGAACGGACGGACGGACACCGGACGGACGTGAGCATGAGACATTAAAGGCTTTCGCCTTAAAAGAAAGTTATTGTACGTCACGCATACACACGCCAAGCTTCGCTAGCCGCCCTTTTGCCGGTAGGACGAGGGCTCCTGAATGTTTTCTTTTACATTACCCCTTATGTTAAGACATTTGAACACGAAAGTGTTTTATGCCGGCGTCCACCAGGACTTAACTGACATCCTTTCCGTCACGGATGTGACGTCGGTAAGAAAGCAGATGAACAGATGACCACAAAAATCTGAAGAAAAATTTTGTTGATTTTTATAACCTGGGAGTCGACCCCAGGACCTCTCAGTCCGCGGTGATAGGAGGCGGGCGCGTTGCCAACTGTGCGTTTGACACTAACGGATGGTGGTGGTGATTAGAAAGGAAAGGAAAAGGCACCTAATTTCTGCAGCCCTATAGGAAGCACGGTGCAGTGCCTCCTCACGGATTGTGGTGTTTGTGGTTCGAAGAAGGAGAAGGCGCCTAATTTCTGCAGCCCGGTCGGGAGCACGGCGCAGCGCCGACACGGATGGTGGGTGGTAGTGGTTAGAAGAAGAGATGAAAAAAATGCCCCCCACCTCCCCGAAGGGGAATCGTGAGGAAATGCGAATGCATTTCGCGCGTGCTTCACTCCAATTATATATGGTGGTTGTGGTTCGAAGAAGGAAAAGGCGCCTAATTTCTGCAGCCCGGTCGGGAGCACTGCGCCGAGCCTTTTTTTTTCTTTTTTCTTGTTTTTTTAATTTTTTTCTATTTATTTTTTTTAATTTTTTTTTCATATATAGCTCCGCCGAGCTCCGCCGCAGTCCGCTTTTAGTTAACGCGCACGCTGCGAATTTTTATTGTTCAACAACGCACAGGAGAAACCTCCCACCGGCACCACCTTGGAGGTCAAGATTCATTGCCATATATACGGGATGGCCAGTGAACGGTTGTGCAGCGCGAGCAGTCGGTTTTTTCAACCAAGAAACTCGCTAGCAGACGCTGCCTGTGTCGGCGTCGCGAGGCGAGAGAGGGAGAGGGGGAAGCGCATGCGCAGTGGGAGTGTGAACGCTGCGGGCAGAGATGCCTAGAGAAGAGAGGGGGGAGCGTAGGAGAGGAGAAGAGAGGTGGGACGCGCATGCGCAGTGGGAGTGTGGACGGCGCGGGCAGGGATGCCTAGAGGAGAGAGGGGGGGAGCGTAGCAGGGGAGAGAGGAGGGGAGGCGCATGCGCAGTGAGGGTGTGGTTGCCGTGGGGAGGGATGCCTAGAGGAGGGAGAGAGGAGGTTTTTTATTTTTTATTTTTTTTTGAAAGGGTTTGCGCATGCGCAGTAAGGGGTGGTCACGCCGCACACCACCACCACCGGATTAAGCTTCGCCATAAGATGCTTCACATCTAACACCTGCCGGCGCGCACACCTCCTCAACCTATCCTCCTGCTCCTCCTCCGCGGACAACGCCAACGCCAACGCCGGATGCCTGACATAGCCCGACTATGAAATGCATTCGCATTTAAAAGGCACCTAATTTCTGCAGCCCTATAGGGAGCACGGCGCAGTGCCTACGACACGGATGAGCCTAAAGGGAAAATTCCCTGCACGGAACATCACTGGATGCAGTGCTTCACTTCCCCTCTCCGAGGCGGCGACACCGCCCTTCGCCCACAAGGTCACTGCGAAAGGGAGAAGACATGAAAGATATAAGGCGCGTTTGTGAAGAAGGGAGAAGACATGAAAGATATAAGGCGCGTTTGTGAAGACGGATGAGCCTTCACAAACGCGCCTTATATCTTTCATGTCTTCTCCCTTTCGCAGTGACCTTGTGGGCGAAGGGCGGTGTCGCCGCCTCGGAGAGGGGAAGTGAAGCACTGCATCCAGTGATGTTCCGTGCAGGGAATTTTCCCTTTTTTCAGGGAATTTTCGACAGTCATTTTGGACGAAAGGGAAAAAGGGAATCTTCGCGATATTGCAGGGAATTTTGAGGGGCGGCGAAATTTTTTTTTTATAACGATCAAAAGACTGTGGACATGAGGCTTTCGCATGTCGCAATCATTTCTGGCGCATGTAGTGCGCCAAACCACAGCCTCTAAGGTTCGTTTTTAAAGACCATAGTCTTTCTTGGGATAATTCAACGCAGAAACATTGATGACATTGATTTGACTGACTGCTGGTTTGTGTGGCAAGCGATTCAGCTGCCCGGCGAAAGTTTAAGCCCGTGCTCAAAGCCCGCCCATTTTGATCTGGTGAATCTGTTCATACTTATGAACATTGTCAATCAAAAAGCAAATATTACGCATATTTGAGGCGCAATATCAATACGTACGTATTTGGCAGTGTGTGTGTGTTTATTTAGAAAATGCATAGATACGTAATGCTAAACACCGCAGAGTCTATTACGCTGCGCTGACCATGCGCAGCGTAACAAGAACTGACTCAGTAACAAAAAAAAACAAAAAAAACAACAATAATAAACTTTTCTTCTTATGCAGTGGCCGTGTGCATGAGCCTTCCTTCCGCATCGCATACCGCTTAAAGCGAGCTCCAAGGTAGCTCCTTCGTAGTATTAAAAGCCGATCTCAGAGGCGATGCTTTGAGTTGGGCAGGAAAGAAGAGAAAGCGACAGGAAGAGCCTGAAACACGTCGAACACTATATATATATATATATATATATATATATATATATGAGAACTGACAGACGAAAGATGCCAAGGAAAGTATAGGGGAAGCTATTAGAAGTAATTGTAATGTAAATGTGAACAAATGAAAATGGACGAAAAAGATAACTTCCCACCGGCAGAATCCGAACATGCGACCTTCGAATAACGCGTCCGATGCTCTACCACTGAGCTACGGTGGCGGTCATCTCCCCGTCCACTTTATGGGGTATATATGTGTACTTAAACGTGGGAGCGTCAGTCAGCGCCGCCTGTTGCCATTACGGCGAGTGGGGAACACTCTTTTTTTGCCTGTAGGCGTCACGTAGTACGTGATCTTATTACGAGAGCGCAGCTGACTAGTAATCCCTCGCATACCACCTGAAGGCATCAAGTCTGCCAGAACGAGACCCTCGTTATGAATGAAGGAAGGAATTGTAAACTTAAGGGCTCGTTTGCTTTGTTAAACATGGTATTAATGAGAACTGACAGACGAAAGATGCCAAGGAAAGTATAGGGGAAGCTATTAGAAGTAATTAGAAGTAGCTCAGTGGTAGAGCATCGGACGCGTTATTCGAAGGTCGCAGGTTCGGATCCTGCCGGTGGGAAGTTATCTTTTCGTCCACTTTCATTTCTTCACATTTACATTACAATTACTTCTAATAGCTTCCCCTATACTTTCCTTGGCATCTTTCGTCTGTCAGTTCTCATTAATACCATGTTTAACAAAGCAAACGAGCCCTTGAGTTTACAATTCCTTCCTTCATTCATAACGAGGGTCTCGTTCTGGCAGACTTGATGCCTTCAGGTGGTATGCGAGGGATTACTAGTCAGCTGCCCTCTCGTAATAAGATCACGTACTACGTGACGCCTACAGGCAAAAAAAGAGTGTTCCACACTCGCCGTAATGGCAACAGGCGGCGCTGACTGACGCTCCCACGTTTAAGTACACATATATACCCCATAAAGTGGACGGGGAGATGACCGCCACCGTAGCTCAGTGGTAGAGCATCGGACGCGTTATTCGAAGGTCGCATGTTCGGATCCTGCCGGTGGGAAGTTATCTTTTCGTCCACTTTCATTTCTTCACATTTACCTTACAATTACTTCTAATAGCTTCCCCTATACTTTCCTTAGCATCTTTCATCTGTCAGTTCTCATTAATACCATGTTTAACAAAGAAAACGAGCCCTTAAGTTTACAATTCCTTCCTTTATATAGATATATATATAAACTTTTTTTGTGCAGGGAAATATGCGGGGATTTTTGGCGATGTATGCGGGGAAAAATGCCGGAAATAGGGAATTTTCGGGCATCGGAAAGGGAATTCTTCTGTCCAGGACGGAACATCACTGAAGTCTGCATCCTGACACTAACGAGCGCCGACAGGTTGCGCTTCGGTAGTTTCAGCGCAGCGGAGCCTGGCTTCCCGATGCCCACTCCGTTTCGTTTAAATACAGTTTGAATGAGTGCTTTGCTGCAGTCAGAGTCGCCTGCGTGTAGCGGAATGCCTTCTCGCCTTCACGGCTAAAGTACGAGCTTTGCCTCTCGCGTTTCTGTAGCGCTGTGTGGTATAGTGTATGCACGAGCAGAAGTGCAGGTAGCCCATTTACTGGAGAGCGCACACCTTAAAATTCCTCCCCCTCAAATGACGACGCTTTCCATGAGCGCATATCGAGTACTATTCATTATGTGCTTGTTGAGGTCATTTTTGCGCGGAATTGACCATGCGCTGTCTCCGTGTTTGTGCTAACTACTTCAGCTACCACAAAGGTTTAACCTGTTCATTGACGTTAGCCGTCGGGATGGCGATGTGCCACTAGGATCAACATAGGTGCGTCCACACCAAACGGGCTTATAGCCACCAAACGCCAACAGACATTGCGCAAGCTCTCGTTCATCGATGTACAATGAACATTGAACTACTTTTGTAAAGACACGTGTCACTTTCGTGTTATACCGATCCATATGACGGAGGGATCAACTATGTTTACTTTTAGATGCGAAGCATCTTATGCTCGGGGCTCCCGTGTCCCGCGTCCCCCGTCCCCCGTCCCGCGTCCGGCCACTTTCATGAAGTAGGGAAGCACCCATTATGCGAACCAGAACACTGTAGTAATATGAAGGCCGTCAACCCTAACACAGTCATCAGAGTCATGGCCGAGAGCACAGAGAGGCTGCTTAGCGATGGCTACGCAGGTGGTGTCTGTCGCCCAGGTTGACCCCATTCCTTGAGTCATGGCCGAGAGCACAGAGAGGCTGCTTAGCAATGGCTAGGCAGGTGGTGTCTGTCGCCCAGGTTGACCCCATTCCTTAATCTTGCTTGCATGTGTTTGGAGGGGGCTTAGTCCGTCCCTCCTTCCCGCGTCTCACAGCGCATGCGCGTCCCCTCCCCCTCTCTCTCCTACGCTCACCCCCCTTTCTCTCCTCTAGGAATCCTCTACTCTACGGAGCGTCCCACACCCCCCACAGCGCATGCGCGTCCCCTCCCCTATGCTCTCCTACGCTCACCCCCTTCCTCTACTCTAGGAATCATCTACTCTACGGAGCGGCGCCCACATCCCCACAGCGCATGCGCGTCCTCTCCCCCCTCTCTCCTCTAAGAATCCTCTACTCCACGGAGCGGCTCCCGCGTCCCACACCCCCCACAGCGCATGCACGTCCCCTCTCTCCTCTCCTACGGTCCCCCCCCCGTCCTTTCCTCTAGGAATCCTCTACGGAGCGGTGCGCACGACAGGTGGTGTGACAGCTGCATACTCCGCTGGGGGCGCCACGGTAGTTCCGCGGTATGAAAATGACGGAGCGCGCGCGCCTCATTCTCTCTCCTGTGCAGCGCCGCGATGAGCGCCCGGACCACTGCCGTGAAATGAGAGCGGCGACGTTCCTCCCGCTCAAGCTAATTATCTCCCCGCTGCTTCGTATCCACACATGGTTCCCTTTAGCGGGAGATGGGGGAATTTTTTTTGTCTATCTTACCTGATTCCTCAATTCGTGCGCCGTCACACACGAAATACGACAAGTTGTTCTGAACTAGACAGCTTTGTCGAAGGTTTTAGTCGGGGACAAATCTTCTATAATATATTAATAGTTATAGTCCAAACACTAGGCTTTAGGATATATCGCTTTTGTGTTCAAGCAGTGTGCATGCTGCTATACCGTTGTGGGCACGCAGGCACACTCAAGCACACTTTGCGACTTGAAGAGATGGAAACTTGAATAATATGAACACTGGGATATCTTTCTATTACTCCATTGTTTTCTGCGTCTCGTGTGTGCGTGCAAAAACAGTATTTTGCTCTTCTTGCACATTGCTTAAAACAGTGCTGTAACACTTAGCACATTTATTTCATTTATTCTTTTGTTTGTTTCAATTTGTTACAGCACGACACAGACGAGGATGAAGCTAAGGCACACAAACACCGGGACACAGGTGACTTGGCTTTTAAGTAAAAATTTAATTTATAGGCGTCGCCATGTCCCGTGCCTTTGTGTGCCTTAGCTGTTTGCTCGTCTTTGTCGTGCTGTAATAAAATGAGCCAGTAGCAGTAGCTCAGTACACTGTACTCCTCTGTTTGTTTGTTTGCTTGTTTGTTTGTTTGTTTGTTTGCTTGCTTGTTTGTTTGTTTGCTTGTTTGTTTAGTGGTTGTTTGCTGCTTGTTTGTTTGCTTTTTTTGTTTGTTCGTTTGTTTGTTTGCTTGTTTGTTTGTTTGTATGTTTGTTTGCTTGTTTGTTTGCTTGTTTGATTTTGTTCGTTTGTTTGCTTGTTTGTTTGTTCGTTTGTTTGCTTGTTTGTTCGTTTGTTTGTTTGTTTGTTTGTTTGTTTGTATGCTTGTTTGCTAGTTTGTTTGCTTGTTTGTTTGCTTGTTTGTTTGTTTATTTGCTTGTTTATTTGTTTTTTGTTTTTTTTGTTTGCTTGTTTATTTGCTTGTTTGTTTGCTCGCTTGTTTGTTTGCTTGTTTGTTTGTTTGTTTGTTTGCTTGCTTGTTTGCTTGTTTGCTTGTTTGTTTGCTTATTTGCTTGTTTATTTGCTTGTTTGTTTGCTTGTTTGTTTGCTTGTTTGTTTGGTTGTTTGCTTGTTTGTTTGCTTATTTCCTTGTTTATTTACTTATTTGCTTGTTGATTTGCTTGTTTGCTTGTTTGTTTGCTTGCTTGTTCGTTTGCTTGCTTGCTTGTTTGTTTGTTTGCTTATTTGCTTGTTTGTTTGTTTGTTTGCTTGCTTGCTTGCTTGTTTGTTTGCTTGCTTGTTTGTTTGCTTGCTTGTTTGCTTGTTTGCTT
>JALIZH010027698.1:0-31071 GCA_030522465.1 Rhipicephalus appendiculatus
GTTTAGTTCAGAGACGAGCGCAGTGACAGATTTATTATTCGAAAACTTCTAGCCCAAGATACGATGGCGAGAAAGTCTTTGTTCGCAAGAGAGGCGTGCAGCTTGAGTAACCACAGACTCACTTGATTTATTACAGCCATTCCTGAACATTCTAGAACGCAACTGCTCCGAGAGTGAGACCATTATATGAGAGTCCTTGCGTGAGAAGCGCGTTATCTCGTGCGCGCTATTCATTTTTAGGCAAATTAGAAGTGAATGTAGACAAAATAAAGTTGATTAAAGAATTCGCGCACTCTTCAAAGCCCTATTTATCGAAGAAGTTCCCGGATTATGGAAGAAAGTTTGTTGTTGTTATTGTCTGTGCGGCGACATTGTGTTGCGAGTTAAAAGCAATAAAAATAAAGATTCCCTGGCACTGGTACCTGACTAAGATTGCCCAGAATATTTCATGTGTTAAGTAAATTGCCATACATCTGTGTACTAATATTTTTATATTATATTTGACATTGAAAAGTGCTATATAACATTAGAAAAATGAAAAGGTCTGTCGCTCAAAGATCGTACCCTATTTAAGCAGGTGACACTGTAAGCTCCTAATGTAGTCAACGTGTCTCCACACTCACCACAACGCGAAGTTCTCTTTTTCACGTCAACTGGCCATACTCGGACCACTCATTTCCTTGCAAAAAGAAAGTGATGGCATAAGCCTCGTCATTTACATTTTCCCTCGCATTGACGTACCTGAAATGAGCGTGCGCAAACTTTTCTGCTGCAGTATAAAGCTGTAGGTAACAAATCTTGTAAAACGTTTTTGTGCCATTTTAGTGATTTTCATGACTGGATATGACCCTATAGAGCATCCCTTCCTGAATTTTAAAGGAAACTAACTGACGAATGACTGGATAAAGAAAGCGAAAGAGGCGATGACATGCATCGAGCTCTTGTGTGATCTCAAGCGCAGCGTGAGGTCTCACGAAAGTTGCAGCTATTCTGTAGTGGTCCCCGTAAAAGACTACTCTTTCAAAATCGTCCATCGCAGTGGCTCTCAACACCAGGACGCAGACTATCTGTCTCGAAACGCCGCACCTCAGAATTCCCCAGCGCCAGCTCTCGCACTTCTTGATCTTCGGGCAGCTCAACATGCAGACAAGAATGTTGAGGACATTACTCGCCGTCTGTATGGTGCACTGCCTACTAATAATCATCGTTTAGAAAAGTTGAAATCTGCTTACGCTCTTCGGGATGGTATTCTGTGTTATCGCACCACGAGAAACTCTCCTTGGCTTCTTGTCGTGCCGCAAAGTGTACGACAGTCTGTGCTTTTTATGTGTCACGACGCGTTTGCGGCTGGTCACCTTGGCCAAACGAAAACGCTGGCCAGACTCCGTCAACGTTTCTGGTGGAGAGGCATGGCATCTGACGCACGTCAGTATGTGTCCTCTTGCTCCATATGCCAGCACAGGAAAGCACCATCTCATCCCATACAAGTACATCTGCAAAGCATACCGCCACCGGAGGCCCCTTTTGAGGTCATTGGCATTGATCATCTGGGGCCGCTACCACGCACCCGGCGGGGCAATAAGTTTCTGATAGTCGCAACCAATTACCTAACGAAGTGGACCGATGTTCAAGCCGTCCCCGACTCCTCTGCGACTCATGTTATTTCTTTCGTGACCGAACGCATAGTGTTCCGCCATGGCACACCACCAATGCTGATCACGGACCGCGGCACGCCATTTATGTCTCGAGACTTGGAGAGATTGCTGCACCAGTACGGAATCCGCCAAGCTGCTGCCTCACCAGAACATCCACAAACGAATGGACTGGTCGAACGCACCAACAGAACGCTGGCTGACATTATTTCTTGCTACGTAAGCCCAGAGCATGATGACTAGGACGACTTCGTGGCGTCTGCTGCGTCCGCTTTGAACACGTCCCGGCAAGAAACTACTCGAGAGACCCCCCTTCGAGCTTGTATACGGGAGAATACCAAAGCTTCCTCAGGAGTCACTTCTCGGCTTTGATCTGTCCAATGCAGAGCCAGATGGGTCAGAAGCTAACACTACCGCTCTCCTTCAGCAAGCACGTCACCGAGCACGCCTAGCTATTCTACACAGCCAAGCACCTCAAGCTCCACTAACAAAGCAGCGCCAATCTACGCCGTTTCTTGTCGGGGACCTTGTGTTAGTTCGACGCACACAGCGTGTACCAAAGCGTTGTCAAAAGTTCTAGCCGCGATTTTTCGGACCCTACAGGATCGATAAGCAGTTAGGGCAGGTGACATTTCGTCTTAGCGCTATTGCTGAGCTGAAGGACAAGCGCACCAACCGCGTATTTCCCGCGCACGTCACTGACATGACTCTATGTGCCACGAGATTTGTGCGCAACCTTTTTCTTCACCATCTGCTTCAGCCGACAGCGGTGGAGGGGCGGAAAGTGCAGCAACTGGATAACAGCTGTGTCGACGCCAAGGAAAAGACGGAAAAGGAGATGTTGGGATAGTGGGTGTGAGCCACGGTGGTTTTGTCGTAGAGAATAAAGGACAAGAATGGCTGCGGTCAGGAGCGATGCTTGAGGTTTGCAGTAAACAGAGAGACCTCCTGCTTGTCTCGTTACGTTATATATACAGGGTGTCCCAGCTATATTTAGCCAAGGGTTAAAAATAAAATATTTGAGGCAGGCGAGTGAAATCAGTTGAATATTGCTTACAGCCACCTTGCGCACTACAGGCAATTTTTTGTTTCGTAATTAACTAATTTGTTAATTAGGAATAATTTACTATAAATTGATAAATATTGACTTTACGCAAGAAATGAGAGTTGCAAAGTACGAGAGCGTCTTCAGAAACCCCCATTGCATTTTTGCGATAAAGAAAGTTTACTCGTACCATTTTTTCCGTGCTACAAAGAAAGCCCGCGAAATACAAAAAATACCACGTGACTAGCGCATTCGCGCGCAGCGACCGTGCTGCTCTCAGCCGTGGTTTGAGCGAACAAAATCAGCTGCGACCATCATGCGACCACGACCCGCCGGCTGCGTTGCAGCGGTAGGCCGATAAGTTGGCTGTGGTTTCTTGGCCCGTTGCCAGCCAGATGGCGCGCGTGACTGTGCAAGTTGTCGTGAGCGCGGGCGAAGAAACCACCGTAATCCTATCGCCCTACCGCTGCAACGCAGCTGGCGGGTCGTGGTCGCAGCTGATTTTGTTCGCTCAAACCACTGCTGAGAGCAGCACAGTCGCTGCGCGCGAATGCGTGAGTCACGTGGTATTTTTTGTATTTCGTGGGCTTTCTTTGCAGCACGGAAAAAATGGTACGCGTAAAACTTTTTTATCGCAAAAAATGCAATGGGGGTTTCTGAAGACGCTCTCGTACTTTGCAACTCTCATTTCTTGCGTAAAGTCAAGATTTATAAATTTAGTAAATTAATCCTAATTAACAAATTAGTTAATTACGAAACAAAAAATTGCCTGTAGTGCGCAAGGTGGCTGTAAGCAATATTCAACTGATTTCGCTCGCCTGCCTCAAATATTGTATTTTTTAACCCTTGCCTAAAGATCGCTGGGACACCCTGTATATATATATATATATATATATATATATATATATATATATATATATATATATATATGTCAGTGGGCACGCCTGTTCAATGTTACCTAAACGATACGAAAAGAAACATGCGTCAAAAGCAAAGCGTTCTTTTTTTCGTTATCAGCGCCCCCGCTTAATCGAATTAGTAGAGAAAGAAGCTTTAAGCTTGGAGCAGTTCTGAAGCTACACTTTTGCAACCCCACGGGCATTATTTTCAGTGCTTAGGGAATGAGCGACTGGCAAACGGTAACTTAGTCTAATAACACTAACTTACCCGGAACTTCTTTTGCAGTCAGGGCGCTATCCAACTTTTGAACGCCAAGTTCTGTTGACAGGCTTCACAATCTAATAAAGAAATACTTTAGAAACCTTCCCAACAAGCACGTACTCGAACTTCGCCCGAGGTGATGTGCATGAAGTAAGGCGAGTGGTACACTTAAAAAAAAGTGAAGGAAAGTTTTTTTTTCTTCTTTTCATGGGATTTTTTAGAGAAGCATATCAATCGCTAAGAACTCCGTTCATACACGTTCACCGGTAAAGAAGAAAATTGTTATTAAAATGAAACAGCGAAGTTTCCTTTCACGAAAAAAAATTAAATGATTTTATACGTTTCAAATTTTGAGCGTTCGAAACACTACACAGTTGTCGGGGTAATACCAGCTGCTTCTGTAATTTTTTTGCGGGGATTTCATATTAGTTGAGAGTCTTGCGACTAATCAGAATGGAAGGTTTCTCTGAATACATAAGGGTTCTTCAAGACGTTGCGACTGAGCGTTGTGGGCGTATTAAGCTAATTCGGTGCCCATATTTAAAATTCTTTCTTCGATGCAAGACGATTAGACGTATTGTTATAAATGCAGGGGGGGGGGGGTATGAATTAAAGTTAAGATGGGGACACAACGCAAAAGAAATGACTCTGTACTAATAGTTAGCTGAAAGAAGCCAAGGCTAACAAAACGAATCTTATTTTTACCACCGTCTTAATCATACCGTGCTTACTAACATATTTCGCACGTAGTCACGACGTTGTGCAGTACTGCATAGCTCAATGCGCGCGTGGAATGATCTCGCATAAGCACGGCACGTTTAGATTGTCTCCTGTTGAACGCGTGCGTTGCTACTGCACCAGTGTCGACAATGCTAAAGCACTGAGGCGCAAGCATGGTCATCTACACAGAACTAATAAGAACGTTGCTTGAAGAGAAGATTATTGTGGTAGGGTTAGCGCGGTGGTGTCGAGCAGACGCTTTAGTCTATGACCGCCATGACACCTCCGTGAATTTCCTTTACTTATACCTTTGGAAATGTGCGCACTCAAAGCGCATTCGGAATTACAAAGTGACCGGTGATGCACCCAGCGAAGAGACGCACGATGGGAAGTTGTTTCCAAACATGCACTTGGGTCGAAAGTTCCATATTTTCGGATGATAAAGTCGCTTCCCTACTAAAACGTTCCGAATGCCATTCCAATAATTCAATAAGTGCGCTTACGGTATTCATACATTTTTCATATACTTCCGTAAGAATCTTACAAAAACAAATCAAATTGTTGGAACGGCATACGGAGTGTTTCAGTAGGGTTAAAATGTTTTGAAAATTTCTCGAATACGCGGCTTTCGAATTCAATACAAATATCGAAAATGAGAAAATATCATCAGGCTGACGTCACATTACGTGATGCGACGCGATGCTGACATCACGTGATGATTTTTTGAATAACTTATGTTGATACCGCGGAAGCCGATGGTCAATTTTAGAGTTTGATGAGGCATTCATGAATTTCGGCTGAATAATGTCTCCGCAGTAAGAAGATAAACGCGGTATAACTGCCCCACAATGAACCTCGTTTGTCAAGTGTTAAGTAACTACGGTGGTACGACCACGACGACGTAACTACGGCTCCACGACTACCGCGAAACAAAGGCGGCTGTCTGACGATATTATGTGTGTTTGTGAAAAGCAAACGACGCTTATGTCTTTAAAAGTGACCTGCGGGACTCTATATTAAGATATGCGGAGCTGCTGACACCAGCGTGTGCCCATGGCAGCTAATAAACGAAATACGTAATGTTCCTGAATTCTAACAGAGCACTCCGTCACAGTGGTCTAGTGGTTATGGTGCTCGACTGCTGACCCCAAGGTAGCGGTATCGAATCCCTACCGCGGCGGCCGCATTTTCTATGGAGGCGAAAATGCTTGAAGCCTGTGTACTTAGATTTAGGTGCATGTTAAACAACCTCAGGTGGTCGAAATTTCCGGAGCCCTCCACTACGGTGTCTCTCATAATCGTATCGTGGTTTCGGGGTGTTAAACCCCAACAGTTCATTAATAATAATAATAATAATAATAATAATAATAATAATAATAATAATAATAATATGAGTAACATTATTCTTATTAGAACACGCCGTTTGACAGTGGGAACTGATTTTAAAATGTGCCTCACCAGTATACGTTAGGATAGTAGAAGGTTAGACGGCATAAAGACAACACCATGCAGTATTTTTTTTTGTATACGAGAAATATTAAAAGAGAGGCAGGGAGATTAACCAGATTCCGCTCAGATTGCTACTCTACATGATAGAAGTAGAACGATAAACTTAAAAAGATGGAAAACGCGATTTCAGATTATTCATACGCAAACTGCATAGCAGCCAAGTCGCGAACTCAAGTTATTAGCCTTTGAGTAATGGACACAATAAAGGCGTTCCTGCGGATTTTTCGACTTAGAAGCCCGTCCAGTGAACATTGCTGTTCTATTAAACGGAGATAATAAAGTTTAATTAGACCTCCAAGTGTGCATTTTTGTATCAACAGTAGAGTTTTGTTTGTGTAGGTGTACTTTTTGGGGGGTTTATTTTTTCTCGCATAATTGGGACAGGGGTTTCTAGAATGCACGTATTATGCAGTAAGGCCTAAATCATACAGTAAACGAACGCGGCAGCCTAATCAACACTCTTTCAGGACGACGAACCCTAAGATACATTTCACTGGCTACCACTTTGTAATAAACTGTTCCCACCCTAGGCATCGAGCTAAGGCGACCCACTTCGGAAATTGATGAAATCAATCAGTGTCCGTTTGTGGGATTGCTTGGGAACAATGGAATTGAACGTATACAGAGGAGAATCGACACGGCCTACTTTTCCAGAGAGCGCCATAGGGTATTGACAACGGAGTAAACGAATGATTTAGGTCATTAATCAGGCAACACAATGACAGCCCACGTTTTCTTTCCCGTGTTGCATGCATTGCAGGTACTGAAACAAATAAAAAGGCTATGCTGATGAAGCGTAGCAAATATTAAACTAACCAAGTCACAATAGTCTCACGTCAGAACCGCAGTGTACAAAGCGGGAACAATGCCGCAAAACTGAGAGACGACCGGACCATTGGTTTACGATGAAACGCGCCAGAAAATTGTTATTGCCAAACGCATCGTGCGGAGTTACGATATGTACAGTCGTCGGATAAATTTTAGGAAACCCATGGTATAATAAAACTGAATTTTGCAACAATTTGTTACTATATTCAGGACGCACTGCTCAATGCATGTAAGCGCATGTGAGATCAGTCCAAAAATGTGAATTTCGGGACCTCTGTCAAAGCAGCGGAAATATTCAGCTGATTTTCGTGTCATGTGGTTTCTGAACTTTTGACGCTGAGTGTATGTGCATTTAGAAACGCAAACCCGTTAGCACAGAACGCCTAGAAGCACGGAATATTCCTGATTTTTATGTTAAATGCGAAAAATTTCTTAGCGAACTGCAGGCACTTTGAGCCTTTCTATCTTTCCATCCATCCATCCATCCATCCATCCATCCACCCACCCACCCACCCACCCACCCACACATCCATTCATCAATCCACCCACCCACACATCTATCCATCCATCCATCCATCCATCCATCCATCCATCCATCCATCCATCCATCCATCCATCCATCCATCCATCCATTCATTCATTCATTCATCCATCCGTCCGTCCATCCGCATTCGTCTGGGTGCTGCCTGATCCCCTTTTTAACTTGGTGTGTACGAAAATTGATGGGAGGGAAAGAGATTTTGAGAAATATGACTGTCTGGTCACAACATGAATATCGGGAAAATCCTGTCGCGTACGTCGTCAAACCCTTTCCTCAAGACGCGTGTGGCACTTGCCCGTATACCATGGGCCGCGGGTAGGCGGCACAGGTGATTGACAGTTTATATCTACCCAATAACTGCGAGGACA
Organism: Rhipicephalus appendiculatus; assembly: GCA_030522465.1. Taxonomy (NCBI): domain Eukaryota; kingdom Metazoa; phylum Arthropoda; class Arachnida; order Ixodida; family Ixodidae; genus Rhipicephalus; species Rhipicephalus appendiculatus. The sequence continues at coordinate 7,825 of JALIZH010027698.1, forward strand.
GGCATTCATAAGATAAATTTGAGAGCGTTAAGAACAACCGACATCGCCAGCGTCCTCAAGACGATCTTAATGTGAAATTAATTGCGAATTTACCAGCTACAAAATACATTAGGAACGAAATTGCCTTTAGATACAGGAAACCATGAATCTGTGTGGCGGGGCAGCTGAAAGGCCTAATGACGATTCGGATATGCTGAAAGATGGCGTAGTTATGCCTAATAAACACGCAAGCACACCATGCCATTACGTTTTCCCTGATAAACCTATACTTTCGGGTCTTTAGGAAACCGGCGACCCTGAATATTTTCTCCCTTACGATCACCGGAAGCCCATTTGTCCGGTAATAAGGCACTTACTATAAAATGGGAGGGAAGTGTACAGAAGTCCATCGACAAATTATCCCGCCACCTTAATGTACGGAACAGTATGTTCATGTTTACTTCTTCAGGCAGATACCAATCCCGTCATCTCGTGTTGTCACTCGACAGCAGTGAATAAGTACGCCTTAACACACTGCGTGCGCTATCATTGGGGTGCGGCGACCTGAGTTATTGTGCTAAACAGCTGCAAGGTCTTTCGTTCGCTTTTCTTTGTTGTACTTCCCTGGTCCTTCCTAGAGTATTGTGGAAAAACACATGTTTTCAGTGTTTTTAACTTTAAGCCTAAAATATTTGTTGCATAGGCGTGAATATCGGTGAACTATACAACGCGCAGCAAATGGTGGCGGTAGTAATAATGTACGGGTTTGACGTCCAAAACCACATGATTGACAACAGAAGTAACGGTAGCGGAGCTTGCAAAACCGCAAAAGAGCCGAAGCCCCCACCTCCAAAAGGGCCTGTCTTATCCTACATATGCGATGTGGCTCTACCTATGAGGGAAAAAAAAAGGTGGTGCTTCTGGAATATGGAATACGACAATGTGCGAGCTTGAACCAGCTTTTATGAAGTTTCGGACCTAATGAAGAAACTTCCCTTGTGCGACAGGTCTTCCTAGGATTCAATGTTGCCATAACTTCGATTGAACGAGAGTAACCTCGTTCCAAACCCGATTTATTAAAGTTTTTTTTTCTGAAACATTTCTGTGAAAATTCGGCACTTTTTTGTTTTTGCGTTGGCACAGACAGCTTTCCCTTCGAGGGTTCGCTCTAACACTTCGGGATAAAAGGGGCAGTCGCCATCGTCGCGACCATAGTTCTAATTTGACGAGGCTGAAGCGGCACTCATGCAAAAAACATTGCAATGAACAGTCCATTACATTACTGTCTCCGTAAATGCTCCCACAGGATTAGTAGTCTGGTTGCTTTCGTTGTATTAATTGCGCTTTATGTGACAGTAGACACTGATAATATCTTCGCTATTTACTTGCTTGTCTGCCTACTGACACAATCACTGTTACAGTTCTTCTTGCCTTTTTTTTTTGGGAATACAAGGTAGACGCTACGTGTGGTCAACCCTCGCGGACTTTTCACGGGTACAGGCATGTGGTAGCTTATAGTGTGTCGCTGCGTAGCAGTCTTGGGCTTCTGTGTACCGAAAAATCCCTTTCCGGATTTCACGACCTTCCCAATTTAACGCAGTAATTCGAGCACGGTCATCACTTCGTTAATTTGACTTTCAACTGTGGAAGTTTCAACTTTCAACTGCCCACGTGGGATAGGTTGTACTATAAAATATGTGTTTCCGTTGCTAATAACGTCAGTTGTGAGACAGCGCTGGTGTTCGTGTCCCTCCTTTTCCTGTGTCTTCGTCGATTTGCGCTGAAAACCACTCATCATGATGTAAGTGCGTTGCCGGTTTATAGAGAAAACACAGCCTGACCTAGGTTATTGCAGTCGAGAGAGAAAAAAGAAATAGAACTAGAGCCATAGGAAAGGAAAAGCGGTTGTGCAATTTCATAAGGCGACCTTACCCTGGCCCGATTTCCCCCGTTAAGCTTCACGCTTTGCACAGCTCCCACTTCTTTTTCTTTCTCCTTGTCTAACAAGCCAAATATATTGATGGTAAAAAACGTCAATCCGCTATCCTGGGGGAAATCTCTACTGGTCATTATTCTCTCGCGCAGTATATATCTAATCAGAGACGGTCAGCCACCACCTGAAAGGCCTTTCTCATAAACAAGAGCCTGCCCTCGGGCAAGCATAATGCGCCACAAAAGAGGGGGAAATGAACAAGCCTGTCCCAGACGGAGAAAAGCAGAGTAACGATTGCAGAACTGTGACTTGTAGGCAACAGTCAGAAGTGATGCGCAGAACAAGAAAAAAATCTTATTAACAACCATAGCTCAGCCCAAAGGAGTGCTTGGCCAAAGGGGAAATGGTTGTGAGTTCGTGATGGTCATCGTTCTTGTCGCGCTTTCTATCTCTATGTGCACTGCGAAGAATCTAGCGATTGTTTTTAGCTCCTAGATGAAGGGAGATCGCCAATCTTACATTTAGAATTTGGTTTGTTTGGTTTGTCTGCCTAGCAGTACGCTGTTCGAGTATCTCTTGCCTTTTTTGTGCAATAATATGTGAACCTCGTGAAGCCTACCACTGCGTTCATCAGCGATGAACATGGATATCTCCAGGAACATGGATATCTCCAGGTTCGGATATCTGCCAGGTCCTGTGGCGTCCGCGGCGGCCGCGTCAGGAAGCGGACGGGCACTTACTGCGACAGCGAGGACACTGATGTCTACTCACTGACAGGTGAGGGGCCATCTGACGACGACTTCGAACTTGTGACGAGCCGAAAGGCGAAGAGACGTAACACCAGGGCCTCTTCGGCCCCCAACGCACCGAGTGAAGGAGCGCAGCGAAGGCCCGAGGCCAACACCATCATTTTCATTCCTGTTGACCCCAACGGCAACATGAAGCGCCTCAACAGGCAATCTGTTTCGGCGCTGCTCGAGGGGCTGGTGCCAGATGAAATCATCGACATCCGAGTAAACCCGCGTAAGAACGTCATGGCGATTGATGTTTCGCATGCAACCGCATTGAACACACTACGAGATGTCACAGCGCTGGATGGAATAAACGTCCGCTCCTACATCCCAGTGGGCTCCAACGTCGTCACCGGCGTCATCTACGACGTTGACGCTGTGATTCCCAGCTCTGACTTGTGTGGCCTGGTCAAACCAGCTAACGAAGCCACCATCATCGCCAAGGTTGCTCGTTTGGGTACCTCACGATGCGTGAAAATAGATTTTAAAGGCAACTCTCTACCGTCCCATGTAAAGGTGGGCCACTTCCGACATTTTGTAAGACCTTTTGTGCCGAAACCACTGCAATGTCACAACTGCATGAAGCTCGGCCACGTGAGAACCGTATGCGAAAATAGGCGAGTATGTTCTCGCTGCGCTGAAGGCCATTGCGCCGACAATTGTATAGCCAATGTCCTGAAGTGTTCCAATTGTAGTGGACCCCACGAAGCTTCCTCAAGAGACTGCCCAAAAATGAAGAGGGAAGTAGCTGTGTTGAAACAAATGGCAAGGGACCATACATCACATCGCGAGGCCACCGATACCATCAGAAAGCGGCGACATCGGCGCCGAGGTTCATCCAAGAAGACCAATGCATCTGCATCTACAGCGCCTCTTGAACGCCCTGCTTCACTGCCTCCCTTGTCAACCGGACCCTCCACGGCCGGTACAGATTCCACTTGGCCTACATTGCCGAAGCCACAGTCCCAGGGGTGGGTGACGGCCGGCGTAAACGACAACACCAAGGATGGCATGGACACATCCGACGCAGCTTGGCCTTCGTTGCCGAAGTCGCAGCCAAATGCAGAGTCACAGCGCACGTCGGCAATCGTGAACACTGAATCACCGACTGTCCAGTTGCCTGAAGAAGACAAAGTGATTGTCGTAGTTCTACAGTCACTCCTAGACACACTTCGCATGTTCGTCGGCAGGCTCAAATCCCCATACGCTCAGTCCGTGCAACAGGTGCTGGATGGTCTATGTCCAGTACTTGCAAGCCTTCAGTAGGCACCATTACTCGTCTACCTCCAGTGCAACGTGATTCGCCCGAGAGCCTGCGCTCAGTACTATGGAACGCAGCAGTGTTTTTTTGTATACTCTTTTCTTTCTATCTCCCTATCTTTTAATCCCTCATTCCCCCTTCCCCCAGTGTAGGATAGCCAACCGGACGCGCGCCTGGTTAACCTTCCTGCTTTTCCTTGCTTTTTCCTCTTCCTTCCTTCCTTCAGAGCAATCTTGCTCTCGTCGCTAGGTCAACAAAGGATAGCTTTTTGAAACTTCACTGCGCGTTTCTTTCTTAAACGATTTTCGTTCTTTAAGCGATTAACAACTGTAAAATGATAGTACGTGGTCAAAAGAGAGCTTGTGTTGCTGAGTGCGTCCAAAATTCACGCTGTATATTCACCGCACGTTCTTGAGAATCTGCAGCAATGGCCACTCTCTCTGCAAAGGTGCTCTCTTCATCAATTTCGTTAGCTAATGGAAGCCCTTTGAGCTACGTCAAATATTGTATGGAAAAAACGTGAACATAACAGAGGTCACAACTATTTAAAGCTCAACGTGAAATGCCGTTAAGCAGTGTTCACTAACGTACACGCAAATAAGTAAATGAGTGTGTAAACTACACAGGTATTGTTAAATGTTTTTGTACCCCGCAGGGGTGTCTGCGCAAGCAGGCGTTTGGTGCGTAGCGACACCACGGACCCGAGCTAACGGGGGAGTTTCGACTCTCTCCCACGCTTAGCTGTGTGTGGCTTCGCCGTGTCCGGGGGAAAGGGGGGATCCTGGGGGTTGAGCCGACGCCGGGTGTTTGGACCTTTAAGGCCCCCTGGTAGAGGCAACACACCCCTTTGGCCCCGGCTTCACGTAGACGGCACCCCTGGGCTGACCCTCCCAGGGGGAAATCGGCAGTCGCCTTTTCCTATCTCTCTCTCCCTAGATTTTCGTCTTTCTCTCTCTTTAATCTTTCCTGTCCTCTCCTCTCTTCAAATTACTTCCACTTTTTCTGGCGGCGAGGGTTAACCTGGTGTACAATATCCAACCTTGGGTATGTTATAGCGGGTTATAGTAGCTTCGTACAGCTGGCGTCTGCGATACCTGCGGGTTTTTGTAGCGTCCCCCTAGTTGGGCTCGATGGTGGGCGGCTGGCCTCGCTACCGAAAACAAGAAACTTCTTATGGGTTCAACCTCTTTCCCAAACCTCCCCAATCGCCTTCTTTCTAAAAGAGGGCGCACCGAAGAAAAGCTTTCAGTTTAACGCAAAGAACATTGATAATTTTCCACGTTTCCACATCATCCACACCGAATGTCCAGAAATAACAGCAAGAACAGTGTCACATTTTCTAGTTTCAAAGTGTCTTACAGACACTATTGGAGCCGGTTACAAAGCCACAAGAATGGCCAGTGGAGACATTCTCCTAGAACTTCAGCACAAGGCCCAGTGTGACAAGTTCAAATCTCTCACATCTTTCGGCAGCACTCCTATCACCGTAACAGCGCACCGTAAAGGCGCAACGACCAGGAAATGCCCACAAAGCATTTAATCCTCACCTTTGGCACTGCCACACTCCCAGAGCATATCCAAGCAGGATACATAAAGATGCGCGTCCGACCTTACATACCTAATCCTCACAGGTGCTTCATGTGTCAGAACTTTGGTCACAGCTCACAGAGCTGCCGCGGCCGAATGTCATGTGCAAAATGTGGTGCTCAAGAACATGCAGTCGAGTATTGCAACTCTGACCCGCACTGTTCCAACTGCGACGGAGATCACCCTGCGTATTCGCGCTCTTGCCCTACGTGGAAAAGAGAGAAGGATATTATATCACTGAAGGTTAAAGAAAACATCTCTTTTAATGAAGCTAGGAAACGGTTTTCATTTGTCAAACCATCTTATGCCGATGCGGCGCGCGCGGGGGTGACGCCGCAACGGCTTTACAGCTGCGCGGTTCACGCAGAGTGGTCCGCGAGAAACTTCTGCCCCCGCACAATCATCCACACCTACAGCGGAAGCAGCCCGTGCTGCTCCGCTGCCAAAAGCATGCAGGCCTCCGGGTCTGCAGTCCCCAGGCCATCTGCTCAGGCAGAGAGCCCTAAGACTCACACACCCGTACGCGTAAACCGCGATCGGGCATCCAGCGGCTCTGCCGAGGCGATGGACACAACGCAAAGCCTATCAGCGCCTCAGGCGCCGAAGGAACGGCGTGGCTCAATGGAGTGCGCCAAAAAAGAAAAAGGCCCGTATTAGGGCCCCCGAAACTGCTGACTAAGCAAAGGTCGTCTATTTAGACGCACAGCACAAAAACACTCTCAAAATGGCTACACAAATAATACACTGGAATGTTAGGGGTCTTCTCCACAATCTCGATGACGTCATAGAACTCTTACAGAAATACAATCCCAAGGTGCTGTGCGTCCAAGAGACACTTCTGAAGTCATCACAAACCAACTTTCTGCGTCAGTACGCTATGTTCCGCAAGGACCGGGATGATGCCACGGCTTCGTCCGGTGGTGTAGCTATTATAGTAAACAAATCTGTGCCTTGCCAACCTATTAGTCTTCAGACGGTACTCGAAGCAGTGTCAGTCCGTGTCATTCTGTTTGACAAATTAGTCACTGTGTGCTCAATATATATACCACTAAACTATAAACTTAACCGCACAGATTTCTATCCAGCTCATTGATCAGCTCCCGGCACCCTACATTGTTGTTGGCGATTTTTTGCTCACAACACTCTGTGGGGGGACACCCGCTCCGATGCGAGAGGCCGACAACTAGAACAATTTCTCCTGGGTTCCGGAGCATGCCTCTTTAATAAAAAAGAGCCTACCTATCACAACGTCCACCATAACTCATATTCATCGATAGATTTGGCGCTTGGCTCTCCCTTCTCATTTCGCCGAGTTAGAATGGAATGTGGTCAAGAATCCGTACGGTAGTGACCACTTTCCCTGCTACGCTAAACTTGACAACACCACATGACTTCGCCCCTCATATTCCCAAATGGAAAATAACGTCCGCTGACTGGGATAAATTTAAAGAATCAACACTTTTATCTTGTGATTTTACAACTAATCATAACATCGATGGCGCAGTAGCATTTTTCAGTGCTTTTATTCTTGATGCTGCTGAAAAGTGTATCCCGCAAACAAATGGTCACTCGGGTCGAAGACGTGTTCCCTGGTGGAACGAGGACTGTAGGGATGCGCGTCAGAAACAAAATAAAGCTTGGGGTATTCTGCGCCGATATCCGAATGGAGAAAACCTCGTGGAATTTAAAAAAGTGAAATCACTGGGTAGGCGAACACGACGTCAGGAAAGAAGAGAGAGTTGGGTCAAGTTCCTTTCCGTCATTAACTCCTACACCCAAGAAAAGAAATTTTGGAGTGGCCTCGGAAGTCTTAAGGGGCAGCAAGCTCGTCCCTTGCCTTTGGTGAGCCAAGGAGACACACTGGAGGACCAGGCCAACACCCTTGGCGAGCACTTTGAGTGGGTCTCCAGCTCCGCGCACTACTCAAAAATCTTTCTTAAAATATAAAGAAATGGTAGAACGCAAAACGCTCGAGTTTAACTCTAGGACAAACGAACAATACAACACTCCGTTTAATATTGCCGAGCTTAGGGCGGCCTTGAACTCATGCCAGAGCACAGCACCGGGACCCGACAGAATTATGTATGATATGCTCGAGCACCTTCACAATGACACAGAAAGCGCTTTACTTGCCCTGTATAACACTATCTGGGCTGCCGGGTACCTGCCATCCCACGTGGAAGAAGGCCATTGTTATCCCTATTTTAAAGGAAGGCAAGGACCCCTCTTCAGTTACAAGCTACCGTCCAATAGCCCTTACAAGCTGCTTGTGTAAGGTGTTCGAGAAAATGATAAACAGAAGACTTTCGCATTTTCTAGAAACCAACAAACTTCTTGATCCTTATCAATGTGGTTTCAGAGAGGGCCGGTCCACTACTGACCACCTTGTACGCATCGAAGCATACATCCGCGACGCGTTTATCCACAAGCAATACTGTCTTTGCGTGTTCCTCGACATGGAAAAAGCGTATGACACCACATGGCGTTACGGCATCCTCAGAGATTTGTCAGACACGGGTATTCATGGTAACATGCTGAAGATCATAAAAAGCTACTTATCCGAACGAACCTTCCGTGTCCGTATTGGGAGTGTCTTGTCCGGGCCATTTATTCAGGAAACGGGGGTACCGCAAGGTGATGTACTTAGCTGTACCCTTTTTATTGTTAAAATGAACTCCTTACGCTCATCGATCCCAAATGCCATGTTTTACTCTGTATATGTTGACGATGTGCTAATAGGGTTCAAATCGTGCAACTTCGCAATTTGTGAGAGACAAGTGCAGCTTGGCCTGAACAGGGTGTCGAAATGGGCGATCGAAAATGGATTTAACCTGAATCCGCTTAAAAGCCGATGTGTCCTATTTTCAAGAAAACGAGGACTTGTCCCTGTCCCTAATGTCGAACTGTACAAGCAGCTTGTACCTGTAAGCACAGAACATAAGTTCCAAGGAATTATACTTGATGCTAAGTTGACATTCATTTCCCACATTAAATACCTTAAAGGCAAGTGCCTCAAAACGATGAACATTATGAAAATCTTGTCGCACACAACATGGGGCAGTGACAGGAAGTGCCTATTAAACCTGTACAGAAGCCTCGTACAAACACGCCTAGACTACGGTGCCGTGGAATACGACTCTGCTACACAAAGTGCCCTGAAGATTTTGGATCCTGTACATCACTTAGGTATCCGTATTTCCACAGGTGCATTCAGGACCAGTCCTGTACCGAGCTTCTACGTAGAGTCTAATGTATGGTCACTGCACTTGCAGAGATCGTACACTAGCTTTATGTATTTTCTGAAAGTAAATTCAAACAGTGAGCATCCTTGCCACTTAACCGTTAACGATACTTCAGGTACAACTCTCTTTCGAAATAGACCTTCACTAAGAGAATATTTCTCACTTCGTGTGAGGAAACTCAGCCAGGAAATGTGTATACCACTGTTCCAATATCAACTGATGGCTCCAGAAACATCACCGCCACCCTGGCAGTGGCAGATTGTGGATTGTGACACATCATTTGTTGAAGTAACTAAGCACGCCCCAGACATGCACATTCTAGCACACTTCTTAGAACTTCAGACTAAGTACTCCTTCCCGGAATATTACACAGATGCATCAAGGTCACATGCCGGTGTTTCTTATGGAGTCGTAGGACCATCGTTTTTAAAATCTGATGTACTTCATCCAGACACAAGCATTTTCACTGCAGAAGCCTATGCAGTAATGTCGGCTGTGTGCCATATTATGAAAACAAACCTCCGGAGGGCAGTTATATTTACAGACTCCCCTAGTGTTGTAAGATCATTACTGTCATTCAGGAAACACAAGAATCCTGTACTACATCAGCTTTATTCATTCCTTTGTGCACTGTACAGGGGCGACCAGCATGTCACCATATGCTGGGTGCCAGGCCACAGAGGTATTCAGGGTAATGTCCTGGCTGACGAAATCGCTAAATCGACTGCTACAAAACCCTGTAATCCCGCCGCAGCTATCCCTACCACTGACCTAAGATCTCTCATCAGAAAACAACTGAGACACCACTGGCAAAGGTCGTGGGACACCGAAACTTCCAATAAACTACATCTTATTAAACCTCAGCTATGCACATCTACACCAGCAACAAAATCACGACGAATTGACGTCCTGTTATGCAGGCTGAAGATAGGGCACACATTTGGTACCCATAATTTTTTTGCTAACTGGTAGTGAACCTCCTGTATGTGGTAATTGCGGTGAAAGACTGACCGTTATCCACGTTCTTTTTGGTGTGTAGGCAGATCGAGGATCTGAGAAAAAGGCATTTTCCTATGGCTTACCATCAGCACATACCATTACACCCAGCAATGTTTCTTGGCACAGAACCTCTCTTTAACACAGAGTCCCTTCTAAGCTTCCTCAATGACACTTGTTCCTTGCAAGTTATCGGTCCTAGAACCTCGTAGCACTGCCTCGTTCTTGAGGCTACTGTTACGAGTTTAACATCTGTATAGCACATGCCTCTCTACCCTTGTGTGCAAGGGCTTTGATAAGGCAATTGTGCTCGCTTACAGACCTGTGCTTCAGTTCCATCACCCCCCTTCAAACAATCCATCTGTACATAGCACATTCGACCAATCATTGCCATCATTTTATCTGATATAAGTATTTTTACGACATCTTTTGCGATTTGTTTTTAGGCCACTATACAGCCATACTTCATCTACCATGGCGCTCTTTGGCCAAGCCTGGCCACCCTTGCGCCATTAAAATCCATACATCATCATCATCAAATGTTTTTTGTAAATACTACTTTAAACCAAACCCGTTTACTCTGAAGGACATTTAGTCTCTTCAGAGTTGGAAGAACTTCTGAGATGGAGTATAGCTTTGTCCACAGGCCTTTTTTACTGCAAGGAAAACATTACAGAAAAGGTTGAGACAGTACGCAAAAAGTTTTTTCTTCATTTTGTTTGAAGAAGCACACCTGTCTTGTTATATATTATGTTAGCATTTTTTCCTAAGCTAGCAAATGCAGTCATAAGAGTTTATAGGCGCACGCGCTTGTGTGTGTGTGTGTGTGTGTGTGTGTGTGTGTGTGTGTGTGTGTGTGTGTGTGTGTGTGTGTGTGTGTGTGTGTGTGTGTGTGTGTGTGTGTGTGTGTGTGTGTGTGTGTGTGTGTGTGTGTGTGTGTGTGTGTGTTTGTCGTGTGGGTGTGAGTGTGTTTGCGTGCGCGCGCGTGTGTAACGTGTTCACCTTCTAGTGGCGACGCTTAAGAGTCCCTCCAATTTTAGCAGGCTTGCAGAAAGGCTTTAGCCCTTGCAAACAGTTGTTTTTTTTTACCTCCTTCGTGCAACAACAAAAAGGACACAGAAAATCTAGTTTAATTTTAGCACTCACCTTGCGCAACGCACCCCACCTCGGTCGCAGCTGAATAGCTGCTGAATCAACGTCTACGAATACTCTTTTTATTCGGTATTGCAGTCAGTTAACCGAACATGATGCTTATAAAGTTTAAAGGCACTCTTACTCAATAAAAAAAAAAGAAGAACAAGCTGTCTTCGTAAGTTAGTCTGCTTATAATAACTTCCCGCTTTAGCACTGCTCATCGCCTTAAGCACAGAGGGGAAACACGAGCTTTGAGGCGAAGTTCGAACTTTATCTAAGCTTAAAACTTCCTTCAAGATCAATTAGAATTTTTTTAAATATAAAGTCAGCTGCGAAAGCTACTGAACTTGAATTAGGGCATTCGTATTTTGTACCGCCTTCGTAATTCGCACATAGATCGAGAGAGAATGAAGGAAAGGTCTTTGAAAAATTTTAGTCTTTTTTAATCACGTTTACTGGGCGTACCTTGCGCGCTTTTTGCATTAGCCGCGCAGTGAATAATTGCGCACACGAGCTTCTGCAGATCATGAACCGTACAACCTTTATATCGTGTTATAAATCTCGGTACACTTGTGTGATAGTGGGCTGCGCAATGGCGGCAATAAATCAAGAGTTGGAACTTAATTAAGCACTGCGCCATTCTTGCGAGCAGAAAGTGCCTCGCTATGGCATTCTTCGCCTATGAGCTTCCGCGTAATAAATCTGCCACTGCAGTCATCTGCGAGAGTTATCGTCGGTCTTCGGCTTCGCTTTTACGCTTTGGAGGGATTTATCTATCCAGAGCCGACTTTCTGTCCCCACCGAAAATCTCCAAATTCAGGCCTCTTATCGTGCTTGAACTTAGAAAACGCGCCACTCTAAGACTTACGCTGTGGACGAATAGAGGAAGGAAAAGATTGGAGCACCCGTATAAATGGCCAGAGAATATTTCATGGTGAGAGTATGGCAAGCTCTTTTGAACAAGGTGGTAGTATGAAAAGACAAACGCCAATTAATTATGATCTCCGGCGGGCCTCTCACCTTCGTGAACGGTCAGGCGTGCTTTAATCCCTCTTCGTTGCATCTACTAGCCATTCCTCAACTTCGCAAAACTCCATTATCCAAAGTCTTAATTCCATTACGTCCTGTTTTTGTAGCGCCTCCTATTGGACGGAAGTGATGTCTCGCTATTTTCGGCACTGTTCAATCTTGGGGTGAAGGTTTATTGATTATTCCAGTCTGTCTATTACTTCATTGTTTTCGATCGCTGAGTTAGCGCCAACATGTTATATTTATTAAAATAGTGTCACTTCCTCCTTTTCATCCGCTCTTTTCACACTCATATTGTTCATCTGTGTATGCACAAAGCCACATTTCTCTAATGTAATAGCTAGAGTCAATAAATGAATAATGAATTGTTTATTTAAGAAAAGGTTCAGCCGAAAGCATTCCTTTTTTTGTGTGTGTTTCCAACAGTGATCAATAGACAACTGCCACTCAGTCTGCGTGTTTTGTAAACCTATTGTTTTATGAAAGACTACAGCAGTTTTTTTCTGGTTTTATGGCACTTCTGATTAACCGATGTGGATTTCATCTTTGCAGGAGGTGCCGCACACGAGGCAACCTTCCCTCCGCATGCTTCGCGTAACATCAATTCCCATGGTACGTGCGATCTGCATAATTATATTTTTCTTTGTGGCGTTTATTTTTATACCCCCGCCCTCAAAAGCTTCCGGAACACGAAATCTCCGAAAATGATTTATTCCCGCTTTGTGTTTGAACATAGCCCACAAACGGATGTTCCGGCTTGTAGTAGTCCTTGCGACCTACGCAGCTACTTGCTAGGTTAGATGCGCCGTGCACTAACAAAGCAGAAATTGGCCTTTTCAGTGGAGCTCGGGCTCCGAAAACTTTTGGGAGCGGGTGTACATATACACATCCTGCTGATGACGGCAACGGCAAACATTTCACGAGATTGTACATATAATTGCTGTCGCAATAAACACATGAAAGAAGGGGAAAAAATTACACCATCTCCCGCTAAAGGGAACCATGTGTAGATGCGAAGCAGCGGGCGCTAACGCTTACACTGGCGGCGGCACGGACGTTGGCGCTCATCGCAGCGTTGCGCAGGAGAGAAAACTGGGGAGGCGCAAAGCACGCAGTGATGGGAGCGGTGTTTCCTACTGGAACATGCCAATCGCTGCTAATGGGCCATGAGAGACAGAAGACTCCCGACTGGACACAGAGACCCGCAGTCCGCTTTTAGTTAACGCGCACGCTGCGAATTTTTAGATGTGAAGCATCTTATGGCGAAGCTTAATCCGGTGGTGGTGGTGGTGGTGGTGGTGGTGTGCCGCGTGCCCACCCTTACTGCGCATGCGCAAACAGTTAAAGAAAAAATAAAAAATAAAAAACCTCCTCTCCCCCTCTCTCTCCTCTAGGCATCCCTCCCCACGGCAACCACACCCTCACTGCGCATGCGCCTCCCTTCCTCTCTCCCCCTCTTACACTCCCCCCTCTCTCCATCCCTGCCCGCGGCGTCTAACTCCCCCCTGCGCATGCGCGTCCCCCCTCTCTCTCCTCTCCTACGCTCCCCCCTCTCTCCTCTACGCATCGCTGCCCACGGCGTTCACACTCCAACTGCGCATGCGTGTCACCCCCCTCTCTCTCCTCTCCTCCGCTTCCCCCTCTCTCGCCTCGCGACGCCGACGCAGGCAGCGTCTGCTAGCGAGTTTCTTGGTTGAAGAAACCGACTGCTCGCGCTGCACAACCGTTCACTGGCCATCCCGTATATATGGCAATGGATCTTGACCTCCAAGGTGGTGCCGGTGGAAGATTTCTCCTGTGCGTTGTTGAACAATAAAAATTCGCAGCGTGCGCGTTAACTAAAAGCGGAGTGCGGGTCTCTGTGTCCAGTCGGAGTCTTCTGTCTCTCATTGCCCATTAGCAGCGATTGGCATGTTCCAGTAGGAAACATTGCTCCATCACTGCCTGCTTTGCGCCTCCCCAGTTTTCTCTCCTGCGCAACGCTGCGATGAGCGCCAGCGTCAACGCCGCCGCCAGTGTAAGCGTTAGCGCCCGCTGCTTCACATCTACACATGGTTCCCTTTAGCGGGAGATGGCGTAATTTTTATTGTTCGACAACGCACAGGAGAAATCTCCCACCGGCACCACCTTGCAGGTCAAGATCCAGTGTCATATATACGGGGTGGCCAGTGAACGGTTGTGCAGCGCGAGCAGTCGGTTTTTTTTCAACCAAGAAACTCGCTGGCAGACGCTGCCTGCGTCGGCGTCGCGAGGCGAGAGAAGGGCGGAGCGTAGGAGAGGAGAGAGAGGGGGGGACGCGATGCGCAGTGGGAGTGCTGATGCCGCGGGCAGGGATGCCTAGAGGAGAGAGGTGGGAGCGTAGGAGAGGAGAGAGAGGGGAGACGCGCATGCGCAGTGGGAGTGTGGACGCCGCCGGCAGGGATGCCTAGAGGAGAGAGGGGGGAGCGTAGGAGGAGAGAGAGAGGGGGGGAGCGTAGGAGGAGAGAGAGGAGGGGAAGCGCATGCGCAGTGAGGGTGTGGTTGCCGCGGGAGGGATGCCTAGAGGAGAGAGAGGGGCAGAGGAGGTTTTTAGATGTGAAGCATCTTATGGCGAAGCGTAATCCGGTGGTGGTGGTGGTGGTGTGCCGCGTGGCCTCCCTTACTGCGCATGCGCAGACCCTTTCAAAAAATATAATAAAAACCTCCTTTCCTCCTCTCTCTCCTCTAGGCATCCCTCCCCGCGGCAACCCCACCCTCACTGCACATGCGCCTCCCTCCTCTCTCCCCTCCTACGCTCCCCCTCTCTCCTCTAGGCGTCCCCTGCCCGCGGCGTCCACACTCCCACTGCGCATGCGCGTCCCCTCCCTCTCTCTCCTCTCCTACGCTCCCCCCCCTCTCTTGCCTCGCGACGCCAACGCAGGTAGCGTCTGCTAGCGAGTTTCTTGGTTGAAAAAAACCGACTGCTCGCGCTGCACAACCGTTCACTGGCCACTCCGTATATATGGCAATGGATTTGGACCTGCAAGGTGGTGCCGGTGGGATATTTCTCCTGTGCGTTGTTGAACAATAAAAATTCGCAACGTACGCGTTAACTAAAAAGCGGACTGCGAGTCTCTGTGTCCAGTCGGAGTCTTGTCTCTCTCATTGCACATTAGCAGCGATTGGCATGTTCCAGTAGGACACACTGCTCCATCACTGCGTGCTTTGCGCCTCCCCCCAGTTTTTCTCTCCTGCGCAACGCTGCGATGAGCGCCAGCGTCAACGCCGCCGCCAGTGTAAGCGTTAGCGCCCGCTGCTTCACATCTACACATGGTTCCCTTTAGCGGGAGATGGTGTAATTTTTTATTTTTATTTTTTTTGAAAGGGTTTGCGCATGCGCAGTAAGGGGTGGGCACGCCGCACACCACCACCGGATTAAGCTTCGCCATAAGATGCTTCACATCTAAAAATGAAGGGAATCTAAAGGGCGCCCAGCTCCCGCTGCGTGTTTAGGCTTGGCACCCCCAGTGCGAAGCGCAGTCTTGTGTTAATTACGGATATCAGGAGCATTGTCATGGGAGAGCTGCGTGTAGCTGGCGAGTCGCATAGCAGCAACGCGACCACCGCATATGGAGCCGGAGGAATGAAGTCCCAAGAGAGGCTTCACTCGCATCGGCGGTAGCATTAACACAAGTATCACCTGCAAGTGCAACACAATTAGTGCTGCACAATCTGACCATTTGTGTACGCTGACAAGCATATGTTCTTTTTTCTTTCTCAAGAAACGTTAGACTTTATATTGAACTTCTTATTGGGGTAAAAATAAAAGGATTTTTTTGATCAATGATAGGCAGAGGGAAGCTGCCAGCTTTTTCTTTTCTCTGAGTGAGGTATGCTGTGCTCTTTTCCTTGCGGCACGGTTGAGGGGTCGACAGAGATGCGAAGCTAGGGACATTCATATTGGCGTTTTATTTAGAAGTTTTATTTAAAATCAGAAAATAAAACAAAAAATAAGCTATATTTAAGAGTATTTCAACACAATTAAAACAATGAAAAACGCCCTGAGTGGAAACCCCATGGCCTACACTACCACCGGCTGGTCGACCATACGCATTTGATCGCTATCGCCGTTCGTCCACTCGTCGTTACTTCCACAGGAAGTGGCAGATGCAGACGTGGACAATTTTTAGATGTGAGGCATCTTATGGCGAAGCTTAATCCGGTGGTGGTGGTGGTGGTGTGCCGCGTGGCCTCCCCTACTGCGCATGCGCAAACCCTTAAAAAAATAAAAAACCTCCTCTCCCCCTCTCTTTCCTCTAGGCATCCCTGCCCGCGGCGTCCACACTCCCACTGCGCATGCGCATCCCCCCCCCTCTCTCTCTCTCCTCTCCTACGCTCCCCCCTCTCTCCTCTAGGCATCCCTGCTCGCGGCGTCCACACTCCCACTGCGCATGCGCGTCCCCCCCTCTCTCTCCTTTCCTACGCTCCCCCCCCCTCTCTCGCCTCGCGACGCCGACGCAGGCAGCGTCTGCTAGCGAGTTTCTTGGTTGAAAAAACCGACTGCTCGCGCTGCACAACCGTTCACTGGCCACCCCGTATATATGGCAGTGGAGATTGACCTGCAAGGTGGTGCCGGTGGGAGATTTCTCCTGTGCGTTGTTGAACAATAAAAATTCGCAGCGTGCGCGTTAACTAAACGCGGACTGCGGGTATCTGTGTCCAGTCGGAGTCTTCTGTCTCTCATTGCCCATTAGCAGCGATTGGCATGTTCCAGTAGGAAACACCGCTCCATCACTGCGTGCTTTGCGCCTCCCCAGTTTTTCTCTCCTGCGCAACTCTGCGATGAGCGCCAGCGTCAACGCCGCCGCCAGTGTAAGCGTTAGCGCCCGCTGCTTCGCATCTACACATGGTTCCCTTTAGCGGGAGATGGTGTAATTTTCCAATTGACTTTGGCAACGAAAATATTTTTTGGATTAAGCGTCCCTGCACCGATGGCGCAGCTTTCCAACCTGCACGATGAACGGACCGAAGCGGGTGAATGATAGAATGCATATGTCTACATAGAAATAGGCAAGAAAGGTCGCAAATTAAAGATTGGGTGATAGGTTAAAAATAACGCAGCAAACTTAGTTATCTGACCATTTTATTTCGTATACGAAAAGTTGTAACTTCAAAACGGTCCCCTTATGCCTGCACAATTAGTGATATATGTGAGAGCGCATAATTCATGCAAACGCTTGCCTCTTCTCACCATCATTGCAGGCTAAGTTGCAGTTGTTTTTTTAATTGCTATGTGCTAATCGCTTCAATACATGTGGCTATTGTAAGCAGATGCTTATATTTTTCCAGTTGCTAGGAGGTTACGACGCAGCTGGCTTCGACTGTGAGTGGAGGTGGTGAGGGGAGGGAGTCAAGCCAGACTGTATCGAGGTTCAAAATGTAAAACCGTTGCTGTGATAACAATCTCAGTTTTGGAAGAAAATTCAGCCGTAAATTAGGACAGCTAAGGTTCGTGGCCCGTACTACTGTTTCCCAGACGGCCTTGGGTACTTTTATTTTGAAAAATGTAACATGTACGAGTGTATTAAGGAATGACATATCGAATAAAGTTGAACAATGCCATCTTTTAACATTTTGCTAATGGCAAAGACGTTTATTGTAATGCAGTGGAAGATTTGCGAAAAACCTTCCGCGACTTCGGTCGGCCGCGCCGACACAAAGCAAAGCCAGAGCTGGGGAGCTATTGCGGAGGGATGCCTTTCCCGATAACAGTGCCTCTCGTGCTTTTCGCCCTTGGCCAGTCTCCAGAGCAACACAAGTATACAGTAAGGCTGTCCAATAATGCTATACAATAAGCCTACAATAAGGGTGCCCAGGGTCGTTATCGCTCCACGATAGCATCGCTGGGTCGATATTTTGTAACGATGCGCTGTGCCTTTTTTTCCATGCTCGCGGCTGGCTGATCTAGTTCATAGCGTGGACGGACGTCGCTCTGACCTCAGCAGAAGTGCGAAATGCATGAAAACGCCTTAGCATCGGAAAAGGCTTCGCCACAGGCTGTGCGAACTTGAGAATGTGTGTGGCCTCTGTCTCTCTTCTTCGCTTATAGAAACCGTGTTTTGTAGTGGCTCTTTGTGTAACAGTGACAATCTTGGACGCGACACTACAGCATCACCTGTGTTAGTTGACAGCTAGGTGACAGCCTTCACTTTTGTTTTTTGTCGGTGCCCTCTATCAGATTTAAAGTACACGTCGACCGCTCAGCCTGTCCAACACGTGAAGACGGAAGTTCAAAGTTTCGTTACGCTTTCCGTAGTCTTCAAAAGCATAACGTTTCTATAAAGTTGTTTATAACTTGGCATTATAATAAGTGACAACAAACTGACATGCCTGTCGAAAATGCGGCGAGAGTTTGCTGCGTTTAAGTGATTACCTGATAGCGCGTCACTCGGGCGTGGCATTTTTTTTCTCTCTTAGTCCGGCCGTGGCTAAATAAAACCTATCAGTACACTGTAAGCAAAAGTTATCCGAAATTGGGGTTTCTGCGACTCATGAACTCTTAAAAACTACTACTGGCCTTAGGAAAGGTTCTATTGGCCGCCCCTTCCCGCCGACGTCGCTGGCTGCGTAAGGACATGCCGAGACTATCAGCGACGCAAGACACCGCCGACAAGGCCAGCAGGCTTTCTTCAGCCGACCGAACCACCTCGTCGACCGTTCCAGCAAATCCGGATGGACCTACTGCGGCCGCTCCTAACGTCGACTTGCGGCAAGAAATGGATCGATAGCTACCGACTACCTCACCCGCTACGCCGAAACAAAGGAGCTGCCCAAAGGCAGTGCCGTCGAGGTAGCCAAGTTATTCGCTGAGAACATCGTCCTTCGTCATGGCGCCCCAGAGGTTCTCATCACCGAGAGAGGAACGGCCTTTCCTGTTGATTTAACTCGGGCGATCTTGGGATATAGCCAGACAAATCACCGCCGCACCACCGCCTACCAACCACGGACCAATGGCCTCACAGAGCGTCTTATTAAGACCATCGCCGATAGGCTGTCCATGTA
This sequence comes from Rhipicephalus appendiculatus, assembly GCA_030522465.1. Classification (NCBI taxonomy): domain Eukaryota; kingdom Metazoa; phylum Arthropoda; class Arachnida; order Ixodida; family Ixodidae; genus Rhipicephalus; species Rhipicephalus appendiculatus. The sequence continues at coordinate 26,797 of JALIZH010027698.1, forward strand.
CGTCGACGTCGAACACATGACGTCACATGCCATTCCTTCGTACGCAACTTTCGCATGCGACCGTACAAGAAACCACGCAGATGACACCATGCAAGTTGGTCTACGGAGAGAGCCCGGCAACGACGCTCGACGCTATGTTACCCAATGTCACCGACGAGGAAAACATCGAAGTCACCGAATACCTTCAGCGCGCCGAAGAAGCCCGTCAACTGGCTTGTTTTCCCATCCAATGCCATCAAAACACCGAGAGCCATCGCTGCACCTTCGACGACGCCATTTAGAATACCAGCCCGGCGATGGTCTCAGGGTCTGGACACCGATACGATGACGTGGACTCGGGGAAAATCGTCTGAGACGATACTTCGGGCCGTGTAAGGTACGTCGACGTCTCAGCACACTCGAATACGTGGTTGTCCCCGACAGCATCACGAACTCTCAACGACGCCGGGACGTCCCGAGGTCGTGCTTGTGGTGCGCCCTAAACAGTTCTACGTGCGTTAGGAACCTGCGGCTGCTCGCATTATTGTTGTTATTTCTTGTTGCATGCATTTTTTTTCACCATCTCTTTTAAGAATCGGGGCGATGCTTTCTGAGAGGGGGCATCTATATTCGCGTTTCTTGTTTCAATTTTGTTGTATCCGGGTTTCACCCACAAAAGCTGTTAGCAACGCTCGGCGGAGGCCGCGTCGAAACGTTCGGCAACCTCCGTGGTTGTTTGAGATTATTGTTTGTTTTTTTTTTTGTTAAGATTGCGCGCAAAACGCTAAAAGTCAAGTTTAACCCAGAACTGGCGCGAGCCCCAGCGATAACGCTGGAAAGTCCGACGTATGGTGTATAAAATACTGCGCGTTCCAGCGATGATCAGATTATCGCCCGCCGACGCTCTGTTCATCGATATCAATGTACAGCGTGCAGTGATTGCTGTAGCTTGATTTTCCGTTTCCCGGCCACAATTTCGACCAAATAAAGAGTTTCTTCTTGTACACGCCAACTGCTGCCTTCCTCAACGTCACGACCCTGTGAAAATATGGCGCTCTTTAACGTGCAGATAAATCTAAGCGCACGGACCTATAGCATTGCGCTTGCATCGAAATTCGGCCGCCGCGGCTGGAATCTTTTCCCGCAACCTTCGGTTCAGCAGTCGAGCGCCATAAACACCATACCACCAGGCATATTCTTCTAGTCCCTGTCCCATTTGTTCTACTAATATTGTCCTATTATGTACGAAACCAATTAGACCCACTTTCCGCCACACCATAGAGGGCCCTAGTGATGCTTTATCTGATTGCCTTACACATCATCATCATCATCGTTCTGACTGCGCGCACTGCAAGCCCTCGCCCCTCTTCCACCAATGAACACGGTCCTGAGCTTGCGGAGGCCACGTTATACCCGCGAACTTCAATATATCATCTGCCCGCCTAACGTTGATTGGTCTCCCCCTCACGCACTTGCCTTCTCTTAGAATCTACTCTGATGCACTTAATGAGCAGTCATTATCTTGGCGACGCACTACATGCCTCCCCATGCCAATTTCATCTTGGAATGACTAAGATATACCTAACACCAGTTTGTTCACTGACCATATCTGCTCCCTCTTTGTCCCTTCAAGGGACGGACAACCGCCCAGAACTTGAAATGAGATTACTCCACTGTTGAAAGATTGTCCATCGCATTGACTCAAACCAAGCCTGTTTTAGATGCGAAGCATCTTATGCTCGGGGCTCTGTCCGTCCCGCGTCCCTCGTCCCCCGTCCCGAGTCCCGCATCCCGCGTCCCGCGTCCGGCCACTTTCATGAAGTAGGGAAGCACCCATTATGCGAACCAGAACACTGCAGTAATATGAAGGCCGTCAACCCTATCACAGTCATCAGACTCATGGCCGGGAGCACAGAGAGGCTACTTAGCAATAGCTAGGCAGGTGGTGTCTGTCGCCCAGGTTGACCGCATTCCTTGAGTCATGGCCGAGAGCACAGAGAGGCTGCTTAGCAATGGCTAGGCAGGTGGTGTCTGTCGCCCAGGTTGACCCCATTCCTTAATCTTGCTTGCATGTGTTTGGAGGGGGCTTAGTCCGTCCCTCCTTCCCGCGTCCCACACCACGACAGCGCATGCGCGTCTCCTCCCCCTGTCTCTCCTACGCTCACCCCCTTTCTCTCCTCAAGGAACCCTCTACTCTACGGAGCGGTCCCCTCTCCTACGCTCACCCCCCTTTCTCTCCTCTAGGAATCATCTACTCTGCGGACCGGCCCCCGCGCCCCACAGCGCATTCGCGTCCCCTCCCCTATGCTCTCGTACGCTCACCCCCTTCCTCTACTGTAGGAATCATCTACTCTACGGAGCGGCGCCCACATCCACACAGCGTAGGCGCGTCCTCTCCCCCTCTCTCCTCTAGGAATACTCTACTCTATGGAGCGACTCCCCGCGTCCCACACCCCCCACAGCACATGCACGTCCCGTGCCCCTCTCTCCTCTCCTACGGTCCCCCCCCGTCCTTTCCTCTAGGAATCCTCTACGGAGCGGCGCTCACGACAGGTGGTGTGACAGCTGCATACTCCGCTGGGCGCGCCACGGTAGTTCCGCGGTATGAAAATGACTCTCTCCTGTGCAGCGCCGCGATGAGCGCCCGGACCACTGCCGTGAAATGAGAGCGGCGACGTTCCTCTCCCTCAAGCTAACTATCTCCCCGCTGCTTCGCATCCACGCATGGTTCCCTTTAGCGGAAGATGGGGAATTTTTTTTCGTGAAATGTGGAATAAAAATGTTCTTCATTAAAATTCACGAAAAATAACCTTTGGCGCCCCTGGCGACATAAACATGAACGGTCCGATGTACTCGGTCACGCGACAGTTGGTCGGTGTACGTTGTCGACAAGTTTTTATTGCGATAGCAATTATATGGACACTCTCGGCCTCGTTTTTTGCCGTCGGCGTCGCCGGCGTCCGCCGCCGTTGGCCGCCGCCGTCATTTGCCGTATATGTATCTGTATATATATAACCGGCCCCACCCGTCGTTCGTGAGCGTGAAAAGACGCAAGGGGGGGGGGTCCCTCGAGCGACCTTCGATTTTACGAGCGCGGGCGCGCGCGTTATCTCCCCTTCTCGGCGGCCGACAGCGGGGGGCGACCTTCGATTTTACGAGCGCGGGCGCACGCGTTATCTCCCCTTCTCGGCGGCCGACAGCGGGGGGCCGGTGTACCCTCCTACGTGCTGCGCTCTCAACGCGAAGAGAATGTGGTGAGCAGTGTTTCGCTGGAGCGGCCGCATGCTCTTAAACCAGCGTTTTCTATAGTTGCGTGAGATCGGATCAAAAAAGAGTTAGCTGCCAGCCTCACTTCGTATAACATTACAATTTTTTTGCTATCGCATTCATTGCTTCACCCTTGCGGTGAAACTGTGACTTTTTTGTTAGTATTGAAATATTTTTTATTTCTATATAATAAAAGATATTACTCCACAAAAATGTACACAAAGGCATGTGTTCACAGTATGCATTAAGGGGCGTACCTTCGAGCCCCCGTAATGATCCCAAGCTCGTCAACTTGCCTTGAGCAACTTCAGCCTGCTCATTCAAGCGTGTATCCTTTCTAGATCGCTAAGATTTTGGAGCGACATAATTTTGGTACCTGCACTTCGCCATGGAAATGACGGGTGCTGATACTTGGTGCGGCAGTGCATATGCAAAGTATAAATATCAGGGTCCCTATATGCGACTGTTCAAAATCTTTCTGGGCGTACGACATTTGTACATAGATTTAGCGTCATTTCGTAACGTCTCGCTCAATAAAAAATTACACCACCGTCACCTTCCCTGCGCGTGCTTCGCGTAACATCGATTCGCGTGGTATACGCGAGATCTCCTGAATTTTTTCTTTTGCTCGCCTCAGTGGAATAGTGGCTACGATGCTCGGCTGCTGACCCGAAGGTCGCGGGTTCAATCCCGGCCGCGGCGGTCGCATTTCGATGGAGGCGAAGTGGTAGAGGCCCGTGTACTGTGCGATGTCAGTGCACGTTAAAGAACACCAGATGGTCGAAATTTCCGGAGCTCTCCACTACGGCGTCTCTCATAATCATATCGTGGTTTTGGGACGTGAAACGCCATATATAGTTATTATTTTTTTCTTTCTGTTTGTGGCTTTTATTTTGATATACGTACGTGTACACATCCTGGACATGACGGCGAGGGCAAAAATTTGCCGAGATTGTACATAGAATTGCTCTCGCAATAAAAGAGGTGAATAAAAGGGAAAAAAAAGAAAAACCTAAAGGGCGCCCAGCT
>JALIZH010027699.1:0-23904 GCA_030522465.1 Rhipicephalus appendiculatus
GCCCACTCGTCGCGATTCACTTCGTGGGAGATGCGTGGATTGTTTTTTTTTTGTTTGTTTTGTTTGTTTTTTTGTATTTCGCGGGCATTTGTAGTTAGCAGAAAAAAACACTAATAATTAACAGATATAGAGTTCGAAACTGTCTAATCAGACGTTTTGCAAACCGATCTACAACTTTCTCATTGGAACTTTTCGCCCATCTTCGTTGCTTCAAAAGTTAGTTCATTAAAGCGGCCTAATTAAGCAATTAACCAGAACACAAAAAATAGTCTGACTCACTCCAGACAACAGTCGGCAACAGGCATTTGGTCGCTTGGTCGCGTCGTCATTGCGTGTGTTGGAATATTTTTAAACTCTGGCTAAGGAAAGCTGGGGCACCCTGTACACGTGAATTTGTGAACATGCAAGCACATTTGGCCGATGTGCACGAGTACGAATGCTAAATGATTCAGTGTACGGTGTACACCACAGTGGAAGTGCCGCATGCGTTACAGTGTTGCGTTTAGAATGAAAGGTGGCCGATTTATGGTAGCATTTTCCACTCTACTACGGTGGACCATTATAGCGACATTCTTGTCGTGCTTCAGCTACATTTTGCGACGTGAACATCGAAAAGGCAAGAGATAGTTTTGATTTCACCATGCAAAGACACCTTTCCGTCGCAAGTTCTAAACAAGGAAAACTTGACCGTACCGACAAACTGTGTCACAGATTTTGACATAAATACTGAGTCAAGAATAATACTTTAGTCATGAACGAGCAAATGTTATTTTCCAAGGTGCTTAATAGTTAAATTAACTGGCTGAACGCATACTTTCTCTCCGAAAAAAAAAAAAACAGCTGGTAATGCTGGGACGACTCTCCTTGGTTAGAACTATAGTGAACTAGTTTATAGTTCACTATAGTTAGAACCAAGAACATACACTTATATTCATTAAGACAGTTGGGCGTCCGCAGACGCAGGCTCTAGCAGCCTGCGTCCGCAAACCCGTTGCGGACGCCCAACTAAAACTATTAAATGCGAAGCATTTCTTAGCGAACTTCGGCGACTTTGAGCGTATATCTATCTATCTAGCTATCTAGCCGCCTACGACTTTGTGCTCTCCTGGCCGTATCGTTAATGGGATTTATACCAAATTTGGTATGGCATAACATGACCGTATTGCGAACATAAATGGCTGGTCATATCATGAAAATCATGACTAGCTTGTCATGAAAAGCATGATTTACCTGACACGCTCATGGCGCGCTCCCGGCCGTTTGGTTAGCTTGATATGCACCAAATTTGGGATAGAGTGACGTGACTGTATGATGAACATAAATGACCAGTGGTAATATGGAAATCATGACTTGTCATGTGCGACATGACTTGCATGCCACGCTCATGGCGCGCTCGCGGCCGTTTCGTTAGCTTGATATACACCAAAATTGGTATTCAGTGACGTGACTGTATGATGAACATAAATTACCAGTGGTAATATGGAAATCATGACTTGTCATGTGCGACATGACTTGCATGCCACGCTCATGGCGCGCTCGCGGCCGTTTCGTTAGCTTGATATACACCAAAATTTGTATTCAGTGACGTGACTGTATGATGAACATAAATTACCAGTGGTAATATGGAAATCATGACTTGTCATGTGCGACATGACTTGCATGCCACGCTCATGGCGCGCTCGCGGCCGTTTCGTTAGCTTGATATACACCAAAATTGGTATTCAGTGACGTGACTGTATGATGAACATAAATTACCAGTGGTAATATGGAAATCATGACTTGTCATGTGCGACATGACTTGCATGCCACGCTCATGGCGCGCTCGCGGCCGTTTCGTTAGCTTGATATACACCAAAATTGGTATTCAGTGACGTGACTGTATGATGAACATAAATGACCAGTGGTAATATGGAAATCATGACTTGTCATGTGCGACATGACTTGCATGCCACGCTCATGGCGCGCTCGCGGCCGTTTCGTTAGCTTGATATACACCAAAATTGGTATTCAGTGACGTGACTGTATGATGAACATAAATTACCAGTGGTAATATGGAAATCATGACATGTCATGTGCGACATGACTTGCATGCCACGCTCATGGCGCGCTCGCGGCCGTTTGGTTAGCCTGATATACACCAAATTTGGTATTGAGTGACGTGACTGTATGACGAACAAAAATGACCAGTGGTAATGTGAAAATCATGACTTGTCATGTGCGACATGACTTGCATGCCACGCTCATGGCGCGCTCGCGGCCGTTTCGTTAGCTTGATATACACCAAAATTGGTATTCAGTGACGTGACTGTATGATGAACATAAATTACCAGTGGTAATATGGAAATCATGACATGTCATGTGCGACATGACTTGCATGCCACGCTCATGGCGCGCTCACGGCCGTTTCGTTAGCTTGATATACATCAAATTTGGTATTGCGCGACGTGACTGTATGACGAACATAAATGACAGGTCCTAACATGTAAAACATGACATGCAAATTTTGTAAAGCATGATTTGGCTGCTTCGCATTACATCGATTCCCACAGTGCGTGGGATCTGCCGGCTTTTTCCTCTACGCTTATATTTTGGTTGCACGGCTGCAGTTGGGTAATGTTTTTTTTTAAAGGAGCCAAAACAAGATTAATGCAGCCAATAGTAGCGATTTCTTCAAATTTTAATGCCGTGCTTGTATCCCCAAAACAAAAGTGACACTAGGGCATTTTTTAAGCGCGGAGCACTTGGGGGCCAGGCTTTCACCGTCGCTTGGCGTAACGCTCCATGTGTAGCTTACTGTGTGTGCGCTCGCGCCAAGGAGAAGTCTTCTTCCTTTTGTTCTTCGAGCGCCTTGATGATGATAATTGAGCGCGCGCTCGCGCCGGGCGAAGTCTTGTTCCTTTTGTTCTTTGAGTGCCTTGATGATGATACTTATCATCAGCAGCAAAAAAAACAACTACCGCGAAATCCCAAGGAAGCGCCCCGACCCCCCCCCCCACGTACGGTGAAAGAAAATTCGACAAGAATTGGAGGGCTGGCCCTCACTCGGTCGCAGATCAAAATTCATGATGGCGGAGGAAGAGCCGCTGAGAATAAAGAACGCACATCCATCATCATTATTAGCCTTAGTACGCCCACTGCAGGGCAAAGGCCTCTCCCATGTTCCGCCAGTCAACCCGGTCCTGTGCTATCTGCTGCCACGTTATACCTGCAAACTTCTTAATCTCATCTGCCCACCTAATTTTCTTTCTCCCCCTCAAGCGTTTGCCTTCTCTTGGAATCCAGTCAATTACCCCTAATGACCAGCGGTTATCCTGCCGACATGCTACGTGCCTGGCCCATGTCCATTTCTTCTCTGCTCTCTTCCTGTCTCTTAAGGTTAAACCTATCATTTTCCTTTCCATCGCTCGCTGCGTCGTCCTCAATTTAAGTTGAACCCTCTTTGTAAGTCTCCAGGTTTCTGCCCCGTAGGTAAGTACCGGTAAGATGCAGCTTTTATATACCTTCCTCTTGAGGGATAGTGGTAGACTACCATTCATGATTTGAGAATGCTTGCCGAATGTGCCCCATCCCATCCTTATTCTTCTAGTTATTTCACTCTCATGGTTCGGCTGCGCGGTTACTACCTATCCTAAGTAGACGTATTCCTTTACAACTTCCAGTGTCTCGCCATCTATCGCAAAGCGCTGTTCTCTGCCGAGCTTGTTCCACATTACTTTAGTTTTATGCATATTAATTTTCAGACCTACTCTTCTGCTTTCCGTATCCAGTTCAGTAATCATGAGCTGTAATTCGTCTCCCGCGTTACTCATCAATGCAATGTCAAGCGAATGGCAGGTTATAAGATACTCTCCATTAACTCTTATCCCTAACTCTTCCCAATCTAAGGCCCTGAAAACCTCCAGTAAGTAAACGCGCGGCGAATAGCATTGGAGAGATCGTGTCTCCCTGCCTTACACCCTATTTTATTGGGATTCTGTCTCTTTCTTTACGGAAGACTATGGTGGCTGTGGATCCGCTGTAGATTTCTTCCAGTATGTTTATATAGGCTTCGTCGATGCCCTGATTCCACACACCCACGCTTCTGATTCCGCACACCCATGCTTCTAATTAAATGCTTCAGTGAATACGCATGCACTCACTGTTTGCATTCGTCCTCGTTCGGAGAATAAAAACACAATGAAACAGTGAAAATGGCGGGAAGGGAGAGCAGGGACATGTCTCAAATCTCCCGAAAAATGGAGAGGGGCGCTTGCTCGGGATAGTGTGCTTGGCGTAACGGAGGCAAGACCACGTGTAAAAAGAGAAAAAAAAAACAAACAAAAAAACAGGAAGCCAGCACGAAATAGAAAGACAGAGAAACGGAAAGAAATAGGAAGAAAAATAGAAAGGGAAAGAAATAAAGAGAGAGGAAGAAATAAATAGAAAACAAAAGACGGAAATAAAGACAGAAAAAAAGCGAGAAAGGAGGAAAAGAATGTGACGAGGAAAGACCACTCAGTTTCTTGGCCAATCCCCCAGAGTGGGTGTGAGCCATACACATAGGCTATCATCATCATCATCATCAATTTTTGGCCAATCCCCCCACAGTCGGTGACTGGGTGTGAGCCACAGTCATAGGCGTGCGCACGAGGGGGGGGTGTAGAGGGGCGCCCCCCCCCCCTAGTCACCGAGGAAGGGGGGGGCGCAAAGTCTGCCCCATACATTGACTTAATAGGGAAGGGGGGCGCTGCGACGAGCCTTCACCCCCCCGGAAGGGGGAACCCTGCGCACTCCTATGGCCACAGTGCAAGGTCAACAAGAACAAAAAGAAAACCGAAGGGAAACAAAGAAGGCTGCCCGGCTCCGCACTTCCTCCAGGCTTGGCATCCCTAGTGCGAAGTTGCCTTAATTTTTATAAAACAGCGGAGCTGTTTGAGCATGGCTAAACTCGGGGATCGTCCGCACAAAACCTGGCGAATATGTGTCGCAGAAAGTGGGCATGTACCAAGCAGTTCCTAGCGTAGCACATCCATGCATAACCCCCCAAAATAATTGGTCTCACACCGCGACGCCAGTGTACCTGTATATACCTATAATTATCAACAGTTGGGTAAGTATATTCTGCTGAAGTCAAGGCGCTCATATAATAACGATCCAGCAGCACGCTCGGGAAACTGCGACCGACAGAGCAAAACGCAGGCGCGCATGCCAGTACGCATGAGCGCCGGCGGTACGAGGTTGACGAGTTGCTCATGTCGAAACCACGACCTACTCCACTCCTGACCTGCCCAGCTAGCGGCGTTCTACGAAGCTGCCTGCTCCGGCTCTCGTTCCGGACTTCACCGCTAAGGGGGCGCTCGAGTTACCCCAGCTCAACGCCGGTGAATGCATGGCGATGCATGCGTTGTCGCCGGTTCGAGCAGTGTTTCATCACGCATCGTGTTTAAATGTGGCGCGTATCTTGAATCGCTTTATTGAATGTGACTTTGACAATCTTGTTTTGCATTTTAGTTGACATTTGAGTGCATTAATTTTCAAATAGAACCGCAAATGAGATACAAACACATCTAACAGCGTGCAAAACTAGAAAGGATGACGACATAGACAGAGTGTAAAAAAGTGCCGACCTCCAAATTTTTATTCAACTGACGATACCAGGTATATGTGTATGCATGGAGGAAGTATTCCTTCCTCCATGTGTGTATGTACAACGGTAGGCTTGTAACCGTTGGCGTACTAAGCTGGCGGGCAAGAAAGGGCGAGTACCTTGACATTTGACAGCGGCCGCGGCTTCTTTCTTGAGGTTGTTGGTTTCATTTTGCGCTAATATATGTCTCAGCCAGTTATGCACCACCAACTAGCCCAGCAATTAACTCTTGCAGACACAAGTAGTCCTTTATAACACGTATGTTGACATCATTTTCAGCACGCGAGACAGCGCGTAATTGAGTAGACTTACCGTTTCTAGAAATCACCTTGAACCATTTTTCACGGACCTTCGTTAGTGGGAACTCATGAAAAGTCACATGAGGAGTCTACCCTTGCCTCGATTCGCAGAAAGGCACGCAGCGAACCACCATCGTGATGGTTCATTTTCACCAAGAAATCTTGCCTCGCTGGTGTACAAAACTGCACCTACCTGTTCTGTCACGGCTCGGCACGAGCAGACGGTAGCAAAAGATCGTTGTCACTTCTAAGTTTATTTAAAAACACGCGTAAACATCGCTGCTTTTCTCCCGGCTTCGCGCGAGCAGACGACATGAGAAGCGCGGTGGCGCATGTTGCGGCCGCCACCAGCCGGTGCTCGGTGGGGTAGAGTTCCTGTATATGCTACCTTTAGGTAGCAGAGTTGCGCATCTGTTTTCCAAACGCCGCTAGCAACCATGCCCTGCGGAGAAGCTGGTGCACAGGCTGCGCCCGGAAAACATGGCTGCGCCGCCGAAAGCGGCTGCCGTCCACCTAGAATCTATCAAGTCACCGTCGTGCGTTCTGTAGCCCGTTAGCTACGAACTGGTGCTTTAATTTGCTTTAGATTCATGTCCTTAAGCTTCGACAGCAAAGTATTTACGTCGATTCAGCACCGTTTTCGAAAACCATACTGATATAATCGATGCTGTAGGCGTAGCGAGTGGCGATATGGGCCATATGGGCGCTCCCGGAATCTCGAAGGACATGTATTACGTGTTTGTCAGTTGTTTTTTATACTCCATAGCTGGCGCCACTTGACTTGGCGGCGGCGGCGCATGTTATTTGGCACTACGCTACGCCTTTGCGTTATCGGATAGAGTAAAAAACGGTTTCGTACTCTCGTGGCACAGTCCCGAGAGCAGGTGTTTCTTCTTTCATCGCCGGTCGTTGGCACGCCAGGCATGTCGACTGGCGATCGCCGACACGCTTCGTCGATCGGCGGCAGGCTTAAGCAAGTCGCCTGCAAAAACAAAGTGTGGCTTCGCCACATAGTTATGGTTGCTAGCCAGGCAAGATGGCGGACCTATGCGCAACTCTGCTCCCGTAGGGAGCATATACAGGAACTCTACGGTGGGGTAAGTTGCAGCGCCACAGGGGTCGTAGCGGCAGGCACCTGCGCTAGCATGGGCGTGCTGGCGCTCCGCTCGCTGGGCAGGTCAGGAGTACAGTAGGTCGTGGTCGAAACTTGTCCTTCCTCCGCAACGGTCCGCGGTGGCTCGATCGGCAGGCCGGCGATTATCGTTCGGCGTTTTGTGTAGCGTTTTCAGCTGTGGGCTCCGCATCTCGCTCAGTCGCGCGGCTTGCACTTTAAAATTTATTTTAAATATGATATTTCGTAGATGTTGTGTATGTCTCCACATAAATCTATCTCGCTCATTATCTCGCCTTGGAAATTTTGTGTCAGTGCTCCTTTAATCCTCTTCTGACTAAATTATCGCTGTCAGCCTTGAAAAAGCCAATTTTTACTGCTTTTTGCGTCTGACTCAAATTTAAGTTTGAAACAGTAGTTTACCATTGGCTACATAATATGCTTAACTGTGACGTTGGTAAAATCAAGGCAGCGATCTTACAGATCTGACGCCTGCCTCCCAGATTTGCCATATACAAAAGCATAGCCTTTGAGATCAGCAACAGAGACTCAGAGAATGGTATTTTTTGGCAAATGGTCTGCCACTCTAGACTTAGTGGCGCCCATGATAAGCAGTGCGGCAACTATGACACAAATGGTTCCGCCCATCGACGGTTGAAAAATGACAAGCTCGCTCTTGCTCGCTAGCTCGACGAAAATACAGTGAACCAGAAGTTTTGTCAGCTGTCGTTTTGCTCACCCTCGCTTGAAGACTTCACATTCGGACAACGAGCGCCAATTTTCCAACCACTTCGTTGCTTTCACTTGCTTCTGTTTGGAATTGCGCGTGTGCGAGTCGCGAGAAAAAGTGCGCGAAGTTTCATTCTGTGGGGTCGCATCTTTGTTTGAACTACTTGCGCTGACAAGTTGGCAAAGACCGTCGCTGAATAACTTACTACTTTGGAAGCCTTTAGAGGTAGTGTTGGTCCTTGGAGGTAGTGCTGACGCAACGCAACAAAGCACACAATGCGCCCCTGAACAAGGAAGTCAGTCGTTCTCTCAGATACTTCGTGGCATTCAGAGGTAGTGTTTTATAAGTTGCCACGGTCGTGCGACAATAATGAAGCGAGTTCGAGCCAAGCTGCGTCTACTGCCCGATCCCGTCTCCAGCGGTAGTGGGGACAGCAACGGCATGCGGGTCAGGATCAGCCGAAACGTCGCCGAAAAGCTGTCGGTTGGCGACGGCACCTCTGACGGTACTCTGGCCCTAGTCGCCCCCCGAAAACGTCTCGCTCACGTGTCCGGGCCTTTTCGTCAACTACGAGGTCGTGGACGACCGCGAAGTGCCGAGTTCGGCGTCTTCCGGGAGACTGCTATCGCGCTCTTCGTCACTCGGGACTTCTTGAAGCGACGTCGAGGATGGGAAGACGGGCAAGCCGTGGACGTTCTGTGCGGAGTGCGGTGTCCGCGACTGACCAAGGTGTCCTTGCTGGCCAGGAGCGCCGACGCGTACGCCAAGCTGAACAGCGCCGACCTGTGGGAGGCCCTGGGCGGAGGTGCTGGGAGCGACGGCGTACTGTGTCGCATGGACGACAGCCTTGCCGCCTTCGGTGGCGACACGGTGCTCGTGGTGGACTGCGAGCCGACCCGGCAAGGACTCATCGTTGCCGAGACGCAGGTGTTGGTCACAGTCACACCTTATCGGGATCGATTTTATCAATCATGATTGGCTCATGTGTACTAGCTGCTTTGAAAAGGAGACTGTTGTAATGGAGAAATTTGGGCGAGGTTGCACCTGATTGCTACCAAGAACAGCCGTGCAACACCAATATTACAAAAAAAAAAAGAGAAAAAAAAGAAGAGCTTCTTTCTATCCAACATTCATTATAAGCGCTTATATATTTCACTGTAATATTGGTGAGACCGTTTTGATTAACTTGTTTATTTCTGGCTGTGTTCATTACCTACCCGCCGTGATGATCTAATGGTTATGGTGCTTGACTGATAGGTCGCGGGATCGAATCCAGGCCACAACGGCAACATTTCGATGGAGGTGAAATGCTAGAGGGCCGTGTACTTAGTTTTGGCTACAGGTTAAAGAACCCCAGCTGGTTGAAATTTCTGGAGCCCTCCACTGTGGCATCTCTCGTAATTATATTGTGACTTTTTCATCTAAAGCCCCAACCTTTGTTATGTGTTCATTACATTGTGGTTTGACGATATTGTACTTTTTGGATGTGTGCTGAAATTGGGTTTGGTCAAAATTAATCCAGAGCCGAGATACAACATTTCCTTAATTTGTTGCACTGAAGTCAGTCTATCAACGTTCTGCGCAGGTGGTGGTGATACGACCGTCACTGGAATACACGCCTGCTGGTGACGGTGCTCCATGCGACGATGTTGTGAAGCTGGCGGGCACCATTCTGTACACCAGCCGCATTCTACAGTCAACCCATCGAACCAAGCGGGACAGGTGGGTTGACTGATTAGTTTACAGTCAATGTACTTGTGTCATATGATTTATAGTAAATGTAGATTATGTATGGCATTTGTGAGCAACTCACTGGTATGTAAAAACAACATGAGAAGGGCCACATCACTTGCTGTCATCACCTGTGGCAGGCGTGTACAGTGATATGCCTTCCCTGTGTTGCAGGTCTGTGGCGGCAGGCATAGCCGCATCTGCGCGGAGGCGTACTCCGGGGTTTCTGCGCGTCCACATCCTTCCTCAGCTACCTGAACATGAAATACCGGCGACGACCGACCCACTGAACTGTGTCTTCCTCGGCCAGTCGACCATGGCTTCCCTGGGCTTGTCCGAGGGTTCCTGGGCTCAGGCATGGCTACAAGAACAGGGCGGTCGCAGCAGCACGTCATCAGAGCCACAACTCAAGTGAGGGTTTCAAATATAGCTGTAGGAATACTATAAGGGATAATGCGGTATAAAGGGAAGCTGAAGCACTTTTTAAAAAAAGAAATGACTTTCGAGTGCGTAATGACAGTTTGATTCCCTGCTGAATTCGAAAACTGATGTGAGAGTTTTCAAAAGTAAGGTGAATGCAGATAGCATTTTTTGGCAAAAAACAGAAATTGGGGCCGCAGGGCTTCTTGAGATGCTGAGTGAATGTGGTGACGTCGTCTTCGGTATGTTGCGCCATCTGCAACAGCAGCACTGTTGAAGCGGGGCCTCTGCGATTAAGCTCCGGCAACGGCACTCAGCCAGAGTTAGTCACCGAGGCCATGGCTCAAGATACGAGAGACACTTGTTCACATTGCACTCAGCTGTTTGTCGTTATGACAGATGTTGTAATCCAGCTGCAGAACCTTCAGCTTCTCTGTACTTACTTAAGCCTCCGGTACAAAAACAGCGCTCTCGCAGTTTGGATCAGTGAGCGGCTGGAATCTTCCATTGGAGTGAAGCACGGCTCCGTCAAAGCAACCGAAGATGACGTAGGTTTTTACACCCACACTTTCGGCGGGCTCGTTTGGGCAGAGCTAGGCAAACTTTTCTTTCGTGTATTGTGAAGCTCCTGCTGTAAAAACTCCGATAAAAAGTACTACATTGTAGACAACAATGTCAATCCTTGTTAACCATGAAGTTTTACCGAATTCTAAAACCACCTCAGCTTCTCTTTGAATGAAGTTTTCACAGTGCAGAATCCTGGCCTTTCCACAGTTAAACTCCACAGATCATCACCCTCAATAGAGCAAATATATCAAATGGGGCCAGCTGTTTTCCATTAAAATAGTCATGACGTTGTTTCTTCGTCTTGTCTGTAACCACTGTATGTTCATGTGCTAGTAAATGTTAATTCCATTGCCGTCAAGTGAAAAATGCGCTATGTTAAAAAACACTTCTCTGAAGCTGCTTAATAGCCACAAAACTGTGTCATGTCGCTAGGAATATGGCTACTAAAGATAATGTTGGCTCTGATGTAAGTGTACGGGTCAAAATTATGCCTATATAACACAAATAGATAGAACGCATGTCATGATCAGGCACATGGATCAGAGATCACATGAAATCATCGAAGCCTTCCACATCAAGAAAAACCATGATAATTGCATTTCCGCCCCATCTATCTTCATGATTGGGAAATCAGCCTACTTGAAAAGAAAACGTGACAATTATCTGTAGCGTTGAGAGTGTGCACGCGGTGGAATTAATGGTATTTATTCTCTTCTTTTTAATAAAGACGACAGTTGCTAGTTCAGCGCTTGTCCTGTGTCCTTCATCTTGTGTTTCGTCTTTTTGCGCTGCTTTTTAATAATGAAGCAAGAGGCCCGGGTACTTGGATTTAGTTGCATGTTAAAGAACCCCAGGTGGTCAAGATTTGCAGAGCCCTCCACCAGGGCGTCCGTCATAATCATATGGTGGTTTTGGGACATAGAAACCCAGCAATTATTATTATCTGCTCTTCTGTGGTGCAGACGTTGGGTGGCAATCTGGAGCATGGAGAGGCTTCACATGATGGAGAGTGAGTTGGCAAGCAGCATCACACAGGAGGACGCAGCATACCTGAGTCCTCACCTCTGGTTTCACCTGCATGACCGGGACAGGCCCGCGCTACTGGTCCGGCCCACAGCACGGCTACACCTGGTATGCACTTACACCACACTCCTCGCTTTCATCAGAGTGTTTGAACCTTTGGTACAAAATTTGCAGCAAATTTAGCGCACCCTGTCGCAGTGTAAGTTCCATCATGTTCTTGCATTTCACCCAGTGCTAAAATGCGCACTGCAAGGTATCTGATAATTTGTTGCTTCGGTGCCTTTCAGCTTCACAATTTGCCACAACTGTGTATGTTGGAGGCCACAGTCTTACAAGATCAATTTCTTTACTTCAGCAGAACTCACTGTCGGTGCTTGTTATTGCTCGTAATGCACTGCTTCATTGCACCACTTCCTACATGGCGCCACGATCTCTGTCAAGACGATAAAGAGCATGACCTGGCTTGCATTGAATGCAAGTAAGGAGAAGTAGTGGGTAACACACAGAGGGACACGAAGCAGACTGGTGCAACTGGCAAGGCCATGGTGGTGCTTCTGGGCGTGTCGACTACATTGACGTCCATTGTATTCCCACCTCTATGTCATGTGACGTTGTCACATGATGTCAATACTTGGTCATGTAGCCTTGAAACTCAAGATTCTTGGTCACATGGCTATGTTACATGAGATGATCACTTGGCTGTGTGCTCAGATTGAGCCAGGTCAGTTTTGGCAGTGAGTGAAGTCAGCTTTGAACGTCGTTCAGCTTAATTTTCAAATTAAGTCAATCTTTCATATGTAGGATTGAGGGGTAGCGGTACACCACATATGTGCACTTGCCCCGTTTCCCTCGAAAAATATTCCTGGCTGTGGCCCTGTGCTCACGAGTTCATATTATTTCTTGCCTGCGCATAGTCCAATTGTAATTTCATTTTACGCCATTCAGTTTGACTATTATATGTAGTTTTGCATCCTCTTTGACGTTAGCATGCATACAGCTAGGAAGAAGTTAGCACCGTCTAGGCTGAGGACGTTGTAAAATTCTGGGTGAATTCTTAAGGAATAGTTTGCAGGTCCCATACCAGATTAAGTACACACCCTTTATTACCTTAACAGTATTAACAAACGCAGTAGAAAATGCATAACTTTATAATGTATTTGATGCATGTGCACTGTACACTGAACATATGCCCTTGCCCTTTTCCTCTAAAAATATTCCTAGCGACACTTCTACTATGCCTCTCTGCGAATTTACTCAGGTTCGACTGCATTGGTAATTCAATGCAGGAGATATAAGCTCCCATTGGTGTGCTTCACCTGATGCCATAAGTTCTGCTGACTGCTATAGCATTATAGCATTACACAGCCGTGCCGCATTAAAACTTGTAAAAGTCATCACTGAGGAGTTAAAATAACATGCTTTCTGCACAAGTCGTCCATATTTTTTAGACGTGCACCTCGCTCATTTTTTTTCTTCGGGGTTTGATATACTATACTATTTAAATTCAGGGCCTCGTATCACAGCATCTGCTGAAGCAGTGCCATTTCATTGGAAAGATTATTTCTGATGACTCGAGAACTGGTAGCGGGACTGTTCGATGACGAACACTTACAGGAATGCAGCAGCTGTTATGTCAGAAGTAAAGTGGCAGTTAGCGTTTTCAATGTTAAGCACAAATAACAGATGCGTGTGTCAACCTTTCATGGTAGTACAAACTAAGCCGCTCTAAAGAATTGGTGCTTTTGCCACGCTGCATAAAAACAGTTTGCTCAAAAAGAGCAAAGGCGTGCATAGATACACAGGTTTCTATAGATGGCTTGCACTGACCTTCACTGAAACCACCATGTTGGTGCACCGCATGGCACACGCAAGGTTTATGACTCTGCGTGTTAATGTTATCATTACATCACTTGGTCCGCCGCGGTGGTATAGCGGTTAGGGTGCTCGGCTGCTGACCCGAAGGTCGCGGGTTCGATCCCGGCCGCGGCGGTCGCGTTTCGATGGAGGAGAAACGGTAGAGGCCCGTGTACTGTGCGATGTCAGTGCACGTTAAAGAACACCAGATGGTCGAAATTTCCGGAGCCCTCCACTACGGCGTCTCTCATAATCATATCGTGGTTTTGGGACGTTAAACCCCAGCTATTATTATTATTATCATTACATCACTTGCAACTTCTGTTGTTATTCACGTACTGAAGCCAATAAAACTGGCCGCATCCTTGTCATGTCGAACAGGTTAAACGCGATGTGATTATGCTGCCTCTATGTCATCAAGCACGTTATGAACCAGTGGCCGTATAACGTACTTCTATTCCGCATTCCGTATTCCGTTTTCCCTGTTACGTCACGTTTCAGGCACCGCCCATGCCGGAAGCCGCGACGTTTTTCGAATTTGGCCAATGAAAAGAGCTCGTAGCCGCCCATAGCTTGTGGAGCAATACAAGTGCGGCAGTTGGCGTTTTTACGTAGGAATTCTGGGGAAATCCCTGGTATTTTCAAGGTATTTTCAGGGGGAAAATTTAGGGGCTTTAGCGACTTTCTGGCCGAGGGCCGCAAAGGGGGCCGTATATTCGATTTATTTTGTCCGGGAGCGTGTGACAAAGAAACAATCGTACGCAAATGAGAATAAATTTGTTTTATAAGCTTCTAGTGCTACCGTGAATGAAGCGTATTGCAATGTAAACGCAAAACACACGTATTTTGAGAGTCGTAGCCACATATGAGTCGCTCATGCATCCAATCCAAGTCACTTAAGATGGCCGTTGTGGGGGAAAAAAAAAAAGAACAGCTGATCGTCTCTGCGAGCCGCGTTCTATCGCTAATAATGCTGCGAGAAGAATGTGATCACGACTACCGGAGAGTATTTTCGTCGCAGAGGAATATCGGAAGCTGCGAAGAACGAGGAAAACATGAAATTCTAGCCGCAAGGTGAGTAAACAATGCCAACCATGCCGTTATCGCGTTATGTTTACTTTGCTCTTGTTCTTACAGTTAACGCAATAAAAAAGAAAACGAAAACAAGAATGTGTGAACAGGAGAAGTCTGCACTTATGTCGTCTAATAACAGGTAAGCAACACCTTTTAATTTCGAGAACGATCGTGCCTGAGCGAGCGTCGTTACAGCGCACGATGCATACATGGAAGTGCGCATTCATTTATCCACTGCATTTTCCGCACATTTCTGCTTAATCGAACTTGCGCAGAAGAAACTTGTTGCGGAAAAAAATTTTTGTTAACATGCACGCCACGGTGTTTTATTTGCGATTATTTAACGAATAAATTTGATACGCATAATTCTTGTAGCCGATATATGCTGCATTGGTTTACCGCATCGCAGCGAGAACTCGAAACGAAAAGGGTAAAAAATTTACGAAGCCACCTGTTAGGGGTGTCCCAGCAGGGGCGGGCCTGTTTTTGGTGCGTATCGAGTAGAACTGAGAGTTCTTCGCCAAGTTACGAGTGCTGTGGACAGAGCATCACTGTGTACAGTTGCCATTCTGCCCGATGCACTGTATCCGGCCGTAAAACGGTCAAGCGCTGGCTTGCCTACCACTGCCGCAAGGTGCCGCTACGCGCGTCGGTGGCGAGCCCACCGCTTGCAGCAGACCGCGGGGTTAACAAGTGCTTGTGCCAAGGTTTGGAAGAAGCCGTGTCACAAGTTCGTGCCGCAAAAACAAGTGAAACCAACATTTCAAATCTGTTTGACTTCTTGTGGTTTGGCTGTGTTATAACTGAACAAACAAAAAAAAAGGTTGCCTATTTTCTTCTTATTAATCAACTTTTCCGTCCAAATTGATTATAAGTTATTGCTGCCTGCCTGACTCAAACAGGTGGATCATCAGTTGTGTTCCTGTACATGCTCTTGCTTTACAGGGTCAATACATTACGTGATTTTGTCTAGCAGCACCGTCGGGAGCTTGTCGATGAAGTCGAGGGCTTGTGTTCGGCGACCGAATGCATTGGAGGCACGCTTGAGCATCTCCTGGCTGCCGTTGTGCCTGGAGCTTCCCAGCCTTCACTGCCGCTGCAGCCACCTCGACGGCCACGAGCACCACCACTTTTTCTTTCCTTTTAACTTGTCTTCATTTTTCTCTTTTTTTTTTGTTTCTTTACTTGCAGGTCATCTTTCCAACGCGACAAGTGTCATGCATAATTCTTTTTAAATCAATACTCCACTTTTTAGCAGTCGTGTGAGGATGTCTTCACAGATTACTTTTACGTGTGCTCGTCAGTCTGATGTCACCTATATTTGCAATCTAGTATTCATTAATTACCCATGCCATATGATGTCGCACTGTGTTTCCTTCAGCATGATGTTGCTTTGTGCAATGTAATAAATGTCAGTAATGCTTTTAAAACATGACAGTTTCACAATGTACATTTATTTACAGAAAGTATATTCCATGTTTGCAGTGGCATGAACATTAATAAAAATTTTTTTTTACAAAGAGCTGACTTGAAGAGACTGCATACTTATTCTTTCACATTACTTTAGCATACACAAATGAGCACACTTCCGAATGAGCAAAATGTACTTGAAATGCCAGACGATCTGTTTCAGCATCGGTTGGCCCTTTCAAAAGGAACAGTATGGTGGATGTGCAACAAAAGAGCACAATGCTCACGAGGTGTGCACGGAGCAAAAGGCAAGCTGTGTGTTGTAATACTGGAGGTGTAGAAAAAGAAGTGCTTTAATAAAGCATGGGGGCTCATAGAGAAAAGGAGGAGATGATGAAGTTTGAATGGGCCCGCTGTGTCTGCGTCAGTCTCTCGCGTTTTTAATAGGAGGCAAGGAGACAAAGACGTGGTGTGCACTCTCAGACATAGAGCAGATAACGGTCTGTGTGTTTGTGATTAGAGAATGATTAGCAGAAACAAAAACAATACCAAACCCTTGCTTTCCAGTGAACAGGCTACAGCACTCTGCTGCCGAGTACAGTGCGTTATATTGACAGTTGCTAAATGGAAGGTTCCTATGTATAGCCATATAAATATGGCCCGTCCACATGAAGTCAAGTTGTGGGAAAGGCCTGGTCATACAGCATGTGAGCATGATAAACACAGCAGCAATTTGTTACTACCAAAAAAATGAACTTCACAACATTTTCTTCTAGTCGTTAGGCAAGTCGCCGTGATAGCTTAGCAGGTAAGAGGTTGCACTGCCAAGCTTCATTCAGCACATGGGTTCAATTCCTGATGACAGCAAACACATTGCCATGAGGGTCAAAATCAGAATCGCTGCTATATTCACATTGAAATGAATGTTAAAGAACCGCAGGTGGTCAAGTTAAATTAAGAGTCCTCCACAGTGCGTGGCTTACATTCGCATCACGGTTTTGGCACGAAGAACGCTATACATTGTAGTTACTTAATCACATGTTTCTCATAGAAGTGGCCTGGTGCTATTGTCAGTGGTGCAGTTAGCCAAATAGTGGACTACCATTGCAGAGAGCTTGTCTGTGAATACATATGGAGTGTGACGACCATCCTTGCCTAAGCAGTGGTTGGCTGTCATCATTGACAACACTGCCGTGCTCACTGTCATCATCATCACTAAAATGATAAACACTTCTGTCGTCTTCTGCAATGGAAACGAAGTGCAACACTGCACACACAGCAATGCGAGATGTACATTCTGATTCAAAATGGAGGGTATGGCACTGCTGAAGGCAGAGATAGCCCCTCTTCAATAGCACAATACAACGCTTCATTACAGACTGCATTACAGCATGCGTGGCGTAGCACTTGCTTTTTACATTGTCTTAGAGAGGACGCCCTTGGAGAGGAGTCAGGAGCCATGGCACTGGTACGTAGCCTCTGTCACCTGCAAAAATATGAGCGGTGTGCTGTAAGTACTACTTCAATGTCAGGGATCCGCAAGGCCGAGCCACACAAAGATAGCAATGATAGAATATGCTGTACTTGAACATCACATCACTCCACCAGCCTGACCTAGCCGTATTACGCGAAGCATGACTACTACGAAGAGGCTGCCATGACAATGTGCGTCACTTGACGATATTGCGGAGCAAATAACCGATAGCTGCACATGCAGCGTTCGAAATCCTGTCAGTTGCCAAGTGCCCGTAGCTAATGAAACAGAGCTTCAACAATAGCGCGAACACATATTCCGATGGCTCAAACCGTGAATATCGCAGCTTTTTTTTCATTCTGCTCACCTAAAAGATATGGTCGCTGCAATCCGTGCCCCCCTTCGAATAGCTCCCGCAGCGTTGTCCGCCAGACGCAGGCGTCGTCTGCTGACCCCAGACGCAGTGGTTCACGACAAGATTCCCATGTCTACGTCGCAGACCTGACGAAAGCGTGAACAACTATGAGACACATTTCGCTACGCTGACATGTGCACGAGAGGATAGGAAGATCGATCGATACTTACGAGCATGACGATGTCGGCGTAATGCTTCTTGCAGACGCCGCCTTGTGATGGTCGCCCTTCGGTGCTATGATTACGGCAACGCTGCCGTCCACGCATCCGATGACGCCGGCAGCCGAGGAAACTTTCTTGAAGGCGCCCTTCTCGTCCGGCGTCCACGGGAAGTGAAACCACTTGCGGACCCCAGCACGCACGATTACCTCCGCCACAACATCACGCACAGTCTGCTCACCGCGGGTTGCATGGTGACAACAGTCTCCCCGCTTCCCGAAGAGGCTTGAAAGCTGCCAGTCGCGAAAAACGGAAGGCCGCACCGGCCACACAACACCCACAAGCTCCACAGACAGCGGCGTCGGTCGCGCGTCTTCCTCGGCCACTTCGTCGCACAACCGCCGCACCTTTCTTTCCCCGGGCGATACAGTCGAGGTGACGCCGAACCCTTTCACTAGCTGGCAAACCGAACGCGTCGTCGAGCTCTTTTCTCCCACGGTGCTGCCGAGCGATCGCCGCCAAGAACATGAAAGCCACTGGAAAATACGCCGGCGCCGCCATTTTTCCTATTCCGTCTGCCGACGGGGCCACTCGCTGGCTGTTCCGCGTTCGGCGGAACCGATTCGGATTTATCTTTGCATAATGAGGGCGGACTCGTCATTTTGACGTCACCACACTTTGGGCTTCCGACACGTCACTTGATTGACGGGCTGAACGACCAATCAGGGAGCGCTAATGGCGGCCAAAACGGAATACGGAATACGGAATAGCGGTTCGTTATACGGCCACAGCATGTTATGAAGCTGCGACCATGATGTCCCGTGCAAGCTATCTATTAGTTAAGTTAAAGGAAGGGAAACCCCTGTGTAATGGTAGTCAACTGTGCCATTGTTTTCCATATCTATTTCATTTCATACCAATTAATTGCCTACAAACGCAACAGTGCGCAAGTTTTCACATAGTATTCCCCTTCTAGGACGCTGCACTGCAGCACTTTCAGGATTGGTCCAGGTCGTAATCGTACAGGTTTTAAAGTTCTTTCATTAAAGTACAATAAATCAGCCATCATGCCGTGGCTGTATCTATCACACACACCAGTCATTGTTGATTCATGTGGCAGACGATTGCTTGCTTTGCACAAATGTGTTTGTTTGGTAATGCTCTGCAGGACCCCGAATCATCCTGGATTGCCAGTTCCAAGCAGAATGTTTGGTGTCGCGTTGATTTCCAAAGTGTGCAATATCTGCGTGATTTCAGTCTTCTTTTTTTTGGGGGGGGGGGCATGTTCTTTGTTCTTCAGGAGCCTTTGGCAGGTTCCAGCAAAGGCAGTCTACCAGCGTCGGCCCAAGAGTTCAACTTGGCCATCGTGCGAAGCCCCCTTTACAGCCACACCATTGAGTGCACAGCTTTGCTGAAAGAGCACTTCTCGAGGCCACGGTAAGAGCGCACGTGCTTGTCGTTACGTTACAGAGCGATAGCCATGCTTCACGACTTCTTACAGGCACTGTGCGGAAACAGCGCAGGAACAGGACGAGTAGAGAACACATTGCCAACTGGCCCTTCAAGACACCCTTTTGCAATTTATTCCTACAAGCCTTTAGGTGTACGCTTTGCAAAAAAATTTGCATCATTTTGTCATCAAATTTCTCTTAAAGGGGCCCTGCAACACTTTTTCAAGTAATCATCAAATGGCTTCATTAATCAACCAATCAATCAATCAGCTCTTTATTTTAGACAAGCGTATGTCTCAGATACAAAGGATACAATATGTAAAGTATAGTTCGTTTTGGACAAACTTTTTATGCCACTAAGTTTTTATGGTTCTTAGCCAATACTGGCTCATATTGCTCCACATTAATTGTAGAATGCAAATAACTATCAAGAAAGTGCGTATAAAACATTTTGATGTTCAAGAAAAATTGTAATGCGAGAATTCTTAGAATCCTCAGCCCATACTACATAATTGCTTACTTTTGGTTTGTAATAATTATACAGGCGGATAACAAGTTTTAAAGAAGATACTTGCACCCTTCACATGATAAGGAATCTGTGGGCAAAATTTCATCCTGATCGGGCTATCAGAAGTACCAAAAACATGATGTCCAAACTGAAGAAGTTTACCAAAAATGGATCTCGAGAAAAATGCATGTTAAAGGTCTAAGTGAAAGCTCATCTGTGCGGAAAAGATTTGTCATTTAAGATGATTTATTCGATCAGGAGAGCTTGGCAATCATGGTTTTTTTGAGCATGTGGCTTTAGTGAACTCCTCATGCGAAATGCAATGGCAAGCAGCCAGGTGACAATTTCTGGGGGGACTCTAGACAATGAGAACTTTTTAGTTTTTTAGTAGCCACCTTGTGCTCTTTAAAAGCGATTTAACCTACTTCGAGTTTAATTACAATCTTCAGTTTTTTTTTGTCTTGAAAGTAGACCAAACTAAACTTGTGAAAACAATTAAAAACGAAAAATATTTTTCGTTTTGACTCACATCTTTTTGACTCACTTTTTGACTCACATCTCCCCTTAAACCATATGCGTGCTATGTATGCTCTGGAGATGGTATTGCGCACAGATGTTTCGCACCTGCGCTTCGGCTAGGGACAATGGCGAGCCTTGACGACAACGGCCGGACATCATGAGCGCCTAAGGAGCTTTGCCCCTTAAAGTGTTGCAGGACCCCCTTTAGGAAACTGTCTTAAGCAATGTTCTGTACAAATAGTTGGTTATGTGATGCGACATTGAGAGCTAGTTGCAATGTACATGTAGGCACTGTTCTTATGGTCACGAATGTTGTACATGAGACGTGTGCGCTTATGTAGCACCACCTACTACGGGTGTTGTTACCAAATTTTCCTTGCCATGGCCGGCACTCTGTTATGAAACACGAAACATGACTAGAAACATTCGGAGACAAAACGCACAAAGCATTCACTGCCGTATTTTCTCGCGTATAACCAGCCCCCTGCATATAACCCACACCCTATTACAAACTGCAGAAAAGTAAAAACAAAAAAAAATCCACGCATATCCACGGAGTGAATGATGATGAGTGGGCGAAGCTCCGGAGGTTCATCGGTAAAAACCGTGAATCTTTCGGGAATCTTGCCCAGTACATCATCAAAGACGTGACAAACACTGTGTGTATATATTAAGAAATTTTATTTATTCGTGAGCCGGGATTTTCCGTTTTCATACTGGAGCCGTGTTTTCTTCGTTGATCGTGAGCCGTGGTGGTTACCGTTTACATAAGCCGTGGCTTCCGTTCCGCCTTCATTATAACGGCTTTATGGTCGGTGAAGTGAAGGGATAGGGGTTATTGGATGGGTCGTAGTGGGAAGTCTGCGAAGACGAGATCGATGAAGGTTCCTCGGATGGTTGTGGGTTGCATGTGGTCGATGACTAGATGGCACCGCAGCGCCATCTAGTGATCATTCTGAGACCTAGAGGTGAGGTGGCTACGATGCTTATTCTTCATCGTCATCGTTATGACGCATAGTGGGTACATTCCATGTGCTGTGCCGTGATGGCAGCGTCATCGTCATCGCACAGGGGTGGCTACGACAACGACAGCGACGTGGGACAAGCCTATGCCCTAAGGAGCTTCGCCCCTGAAAATTGATTCCAGTGTAGTGCCATGATGCTGCCTTCCTTTCATTACTGTGGAACAGTGCCGTGAAGCTACCTTGCACACCATAATTTCCGTATAACTCGCAGGTCAGCCTTGGTTCTATACTTTCTGTATATTCTGTGCGGGTTATATGTGACAAAGTATGGTATCAACATGCTAATATTTCATGTAAAAGCACCATTGAATGATCCAGAATGTCTTCTGAGCATATTTCACTTTACATTCAATGGTCAACAAGTCTGCTCACCTTTCTTGCGATTATTTTAGTTTATCTTTGCACATGAGTTCTCCCATTAAAGATCTGACAAATATGCCCATTTTTCATGACAAATATGGTCATGACAAATATGCCCATTTTTCTTTATAATATGTGATATACACTATTCTAATTTGATTTGAAATTATTCGACCAAACACTATTCATTTCGAATTCGATTCGAACCTAAAATTTACTATTTGCACAAGCCTACGAATTTGCGTTTTGGGCAGTGTTGCTAGTTCTGTACTGTCACTACAGTGTGATGAACATAAGTTTCCAGCGGCTAATCATTAGGTTTTTTTCAGTGACCAGTTTTCTCCTTGTATCCATAAGCACCTAACAAAGAAAAGAGGCAGCCTGCTGATCAATATTCCTCATTATGCTTAACAAGCTGCTAGATTGCCTAACACTCATTAACTCTAGTGTGTCACGGCCTTGATCATGTGACACTATTAATTTTTGCTTATGCGAGAGAGACACATTGTAATTTCTCGAGTAACCTCCCAACATTCCAGGTACATCTGCAACGGGGATATTGTCACCATCAACCTCCGTGGTGAGTGACCTCTGCCTTCTTTCCTCAGTTACCCTGACAGCTAGCCCTTGATACCTAAGTGGAGCAAAATGCTAGCACTGCATCTAAGATGCATGAAACACTGGACTAGGGGCCACTTTTATGTCTCGGTGTCTGTAAATGTCGCATTTTATGCACTTTCTGTTTGTCAGATAGATCTATTGATCCCCAACTCTGTATCAATCAAATAAATCAATCAATAAGTCAGTGCTTTATTCAATCAAATTACTACAAGAAATGGTTATAAAAATATTTGGACCATTAGCCTGTGTGTAGGTAGCTAGTGGTCCAATCTATTACATGAGTATTCTATATAGATGTCAGAAGCCAAGGGGCAGTTAATATTATAAATCGCTCTACAAATGCAACAGGGTAGCTTCAATGATATATTATATCTAATTAAATACACATGACAATAAAAACAAAATTCCTGCATTTTAAGTACGCCAGCAACACAAGAACAACTAAAGGCCTACATTGCAAATTACAGAAGATAAGGGTACTAGCAATAATTAGCACAGTTTGTGCTCGTAATTAACTGTGTTGAAGATTCAAAACAATTGAACTTACATCTGTGATGAGAAACAGTTTGTTTCTTAGAATGCAGTGAAACCCCTTTATAAGAGACACTGATGTAAGAGACAAATGGGTATAAGAGACACCAGTGTGCCAACATTGAAATAGGGGTTGATAAGAAAATGCATATGCAGTACCCTGCTTATAAGAGACACCTCTATAAAAGACAAGCAGTGTTCCCCGGTGCACGTCTCTTATAAAGCTGTATTCACACGACAGACGTGATTGCAGACAAATCAGTCACGTGACATGTGACGTGATTCGGATCTCTCCGCAGCCAGCATTCACACGACAGGGGAGAATTCACGCTGCAAGCGAGGATTTTGGCATTGCTCCCCGAGGATCCCAAATGTGATTTTGGGCCTTCGTCGTTTCACGAATCGCTCCGTGCTGACCGAAGCAGGAACGCGGGAACAGCTGACGTATGGTGACGTAGTACGCTATCCACAGGCTCAAATCGCGATTTGGTCCATCATGTGAATACAGCGTTCAGCTGTACTTAGGTTAGGAACTATGGACGGTTGCCACCGAAACCAACGAGGCTGCTTGCAGGTTTCGAACGACACTTTATAAAAACATTAAAAAGCAGAATTCAAACCGTCATGTATATTATGACACTTGTCGGACTACACAGACAAGTGCGACGTGAAGACATTGGCACTGGATAACACAGCATGTTTAGAGGGATGCGCAAGAGAGAAGCCGCAATGCATATACACCGTCAAAAGTAACATATTTCAGTGAGAGTAGTGTTTCACTACAATGCTTCACCGTTAATCGATTAACATCAGTGTTTATCGTTATATTGATTCTGCCAAATTTCTTTAAACTTTTACATACCTAATACTATAGGATCCTGTCACACTATGTGAAACACTGGCAAACGAAACACGTCACGGCAATGCGTATTGCACATCGCAGAAAGAAAAGATAAAAATGAAAAGCAGCAACATGTACGTGTGTGAAAAGTGTAGT
>JALIZH010027700.1:0-40081 GCA_030522465.1 Rhipicephalus appendiculatus
GGGACCCTTGTATTTGGTTTATATTTAGGTCTTGACACCTCGACAGCCACGCATTAAAGGCTTTCGCCTTAATTATGCAGCCACGTCCCACTCCGTGAGAGCCGTCGAAACAAATGGCGAATTCCATTGAGAGAACAGGAGGAGGGGCGCCGTGCAGTGAGGAGTGGGGGGCAGAGCACTGAGAGCAGCGTCACTCGATCTGCCACTGGAATGCGGCACGCTTTCGCAGAGCAGGTGCGAGAGGGTAAAAAGGCGAGTGAGGAGAAATTTTACGCATCCCAGCATTGCCGCCATTTCCACCATACACGAAGAAGTGAAATGTAAACAAGCGAGGAGGATCGTCGGGAGGATATGACGTTAACAAGCCACGTTACTTCCTGCGTTCTCCGCTCACTCCGCTTTTCAAGGGGGAGCAGACAGGACTGCTCTTCGCTGCTCCTGGCGCAGCAAAAGCGCTCTCGCTCTACCATTGGATGACGGTGCCCCTACTCCTGTTCGACCACTGAAACACGCTGGCTCTGAAGAGAGCACTTTCAGCGTGCTTTTGAGTGCTCCTGCTCTCCCAATGGAATTCGCCAAAAGAAGCTGATAAAACACGTTGTTGCGCTAGTTGGTTCATACTGTGCTGATTGTGAGGACGCAACCCAGGGCGAAGAAAAAAGAAGGAGACGGAAAACAGTGCCCTGTCTTGTCATCTTGTTTTTTTTCTTCGCCTCGCATTGAGTCCTTACCTTTCGCACAGTGACGCTGATGCCCCCCTGCGCCAGACAGGGAGCGGTGCTGGTACGGAGAGAGCCTTTCTATGTTCTTTTTTGCAGGTCTCTTTAAGTATTTCTGTGTTGTGCAGGTATTTCATAAGCATTCCTGTGCTCAATCATTGCTCGTTAGCTGACACTACGTTCAACTATCGGGCAACAGTATGATCATCCACAGCCGCGCTAGCACGGTAAACGGTAGCGTTCCAGTGTGGCCGTGGCCCATTCCACCCACACAAAACGCGTATTACTATCACGGCTGCTGCGCTGGAACTCAAGCAGCGTTCAAGCCCAGCTGCTGAGCATAGCATGCTCACCTCGCCGAGGAAACTTGGTGAGGCCTCGTTGCATGTACAGGCTGTGTTCAGATAAGAACGTCGGTGCATGTCCGCCGACCCCCTTTAATTTCGCCGAAAAAAATATATTTTGTTGTCCGAGTCCCCAGGACCACAAAACCACTTTTGGTTTTGCGAAAAAAAAATTTCACCTTCTTTAAAAAAAATTCACAAGTCTCCACTGAGCCGCCACCGCCTCTTTCGGATTTCGCGAAAATGGGATTTCGATGAGACGCTACAAAAACACTATTGTAGCTGTAGGTTCGAAAAAATTTTCTCCACATACTACGGATAGTGTTTGTTGAGAAAAAATTATTATTTTGTAGTTTTGATGTTGTTATGTTAAGAAATAAAAATCGCGAAATCGACACAAAGCTCAATAATGCTCACATTTAAGATTTTTTTTAACTCCGCAAGTATAAACGCCAGACTTCCCAAAGTTTTTAAAAACATTGCCATATGTTTGGTAAACAAGTGTGCTGAACGAAATACCTGAGAGTGACTTCAAACGTTAACCAGAAATGTTCAACTGAGGACATGTCTCTCAAAATGCAACATTTTGAAGACCAATTTAGAAAAAAAACACAATCTTCGATTTTCTTTAAACTCTCCAGAATTAACGCCAAGCACGTGTTCTAACTTAGTCTGTAAAAATATGTTGCATTATTTTTGTGAGGTCGGAACTACGAAGCACGAAAAAGTGGCCAAATTGACGTATAGTGAGTAACCACAACATTGAACGAGCATGGAGCAATAGTTGCCATTATCGTTATTTTTAGGCCCTGAATGTCATCTTTTGTGCTCGAGGGACAACAGCTTGACAGATAAAAGCAAAGAGTTGCCTTAAAGTGCAAATTTGTTCATTTGCGTGCGTGCACGCGTCGCAGTTTTGGTCCTGGCGTAAGGACTAACCGCAAGATTTCCAGAAATGTAGTCAAGTCGAGCTCTTGGAAGGAACTGTTTATTTACCCCAATTGTATACACAGGGAGTCATAGTCACAAGTCATAGTCAGACAAGTTAGACAGTCACAAACGTCACTGATGCACTTGTGCGTATCTTGCTCCTGGTGAAGCAACCTTGTGCACACAAACCATTCCGGCCTCAAGGAGGAGAACTTCGTGAGCTCGATCCCTGTGTTAGGGTGAGCCGCTGTAGAAGAAATGTTTCCCGAGTGGACCTGGTCATCAGCCGTTTTGAAACGTACTCTTTTTGTCATTTAGAACTAATTGCAATGAAATCTTTCTTGTTTGGGCTTTGTTGGGTGGAGTTGAGCTCATCGTCAGTATATATAGTATTTCACTGCTGCCTGTATGTTTTCTGGCTTCAGCTTCGATCTGGTGTAGAGGTTCGGATTTGACCACACCCGGGTGTCTGTATTTTCTGGATTTCCGAATGAGGTGCCGAGTTGCGGATGGAATCATTTCTTGAATTTCTTGATGAGAAAGGTTCACAGGGAGCAATGTCAGGAGGCGGCAGCGTTCATAGTATGATTCGCAGGTATCGAATGTGTGCTTTAGGTTGCGCAGCCACTCGCGACACGTGTTGCAGGTTTCCCCGGAAGGACCAGGTTCCTCTGTAGTGGCGCATGCTATTGTTAGGACAACAGAAATTGTCCTGGAGATAGCGCCCTCGATCTCCGCTTTCTTACGCTTGGCGTAAGAAAGGCATTGTGCTGTCACTTTCGCCGGAATTTTCAGAGTTGTCACGTCGGTTGTCTTAACGAGTACGTTTAGCTCTTCGACAGCAGTTTGTTCGGGAACAAAATCTGCGTCAGACTGAGATGCATCTCGAGACTCTAGGGCGATCTGTTTCAAGCGGTTGAAACAGCTCTGGCACAAAATGTCGGTTTCTCTGATGGATGAGGCTTTTTCTGGCACGCGCTTTCTTAGTAAGGCGACATTAAAATCTTTCACACATCGAAAGTTCCACTTGTAGGCAATCTTCCTCGTATGCCTCTTTCGGTAGTCAGCGCAAAACGCTCGCTCTGAGCTCCACAACGTGGCCATGTAGTCACGTTCGTTCACCAGCAGAGGACTGCCGGGTTGTCGACGACGAACGGAAGTGAAAGCCGACGTTCTCTTATCACTTCGACCTTTCTTAAGCGAGTTGAGCTGTTTCTTGTTTATGTCATTTTTTTTAGGGACCGGGTGGCGCAGTCGTGCTGCAGAAGCGCCGCTTGTGCCGACACGCACCGTCTGCGTTATCACATTACCGATGTGCCATGGGAAGCGATAAATATCCAGCGGTGGATCCTCTCCAGCCACGTCCTTTATGAGGCGTACGCAGGCTCACATGCGCGAAAAATTTTGAAAGCGATTCCTGCGAAGAGTGCGACTCATTATCGCGGCATGCTCAGTGGCTGGGACTCGTGTAGAAGTTCTTGTGATTTGCGTAAAAAAAATGTAGTAATAATTTCCTCCTCAAAACCAACTGTTCCTGTTTTATTCCTGAGAATCCGTCAATCCACAGACGACATTCGCGACCTAAAAATAACGATAATGGCAACTATTACTCCATGCTCACTCAATGTTGTGGTTACTCACTATACGTCAATTTGGCCACTTTTCGTGCTTCGTAGTTCCGACCTCACAAAAATAATGCAACATGTTTTTACAGGTTAGGTTAGAACACGTGCTTGGATTTAATGCTGGAGAGTTTAAAGAAAATCGAAGATGGTGTTTTTTTTTTAAATGGTCTTCAAAATGTTCCATTTTGAGAGACATGTCCTCAGTTGAACATTTCTGGTTAACGTTTGAAGCCACTCTAAGGTATTTCGTTCAGCACACTTGTTTAGCAAACATATGGAAATGTTTTTAAAAACTTTGGGAAGTCTAACGTTTATACTTGCGGAGGAAAAAAATCTTAAATGTGAGCATTATTGAGCTTTGTGTCGATTTCGCATTTTTTTTCTTAACAGAACAACATCAAAACTGCAAAGTAATAATTTTTTCTCAACAAAAACTATCCGTAGTATGTGGAGAAAATTTTTTGGACCTACAGCTACAATAGGGTTTTTGTAGCGTCTCATCGAAATCCCATTTTAGCGAAATCCGAAAGAGGCGGTGGCGGCTCAGTGGAGAGTTGTGAATTTTTTTAAAGAAGGTGAAATTTTTTCTCGCGAAACCAAAAGTGGTTTTGTGGTCCTGGGGACTCGGACAACAAAATATATTTTTTTTCGGCGAAATTAAAGGGGGGTCGGCGGACATGCACCGACGTTCTTATCTGAACACACCCTACACCATCTCCACATCCTAGCGAGCGTATGTACAACGCTCCTCACCTTGTCTCCTTTCGAGCGAGCCTCTATCAATAAAGTATAGGGATGCGATACAGGCTTGTTGGTAGTACATCTCCAATAGGTTTCTTCATAGGCGTGCGCAGGGTTTCCCCTCAGGGGGGGGGGCGAAGGTTCGTCGCAGCGACCCCCCCTGCCTATTATGTCAATGCATGGGGCTGACTTTGCGCCCCCCCCCCCCCCCGAATCGCAGCGGCCTCCCCTCCCTATTATGTCAGTGTATGGGACTGAATTTGTGCCCTCCTCCTAGGTGACGGGGGGGGGGAGGGGGCATACATTGACATATTAGGTAGGTGGCGGCGAAGGGGGGGGGGGGGGGCGCTGCGACGAACCTTCGCCACCCTGAAGAGGAACCCTGCGCACGCTTATGCTAACATGCATATCGTGATATACATATCATCAGTGGCGTACCAACTCGTTCGCGAGTGGGGGGGGGGGGGGGGGGCAAACCTACCTCACTTGCTGGCCGTGATATATATATATAGTGGGAAAAGAATCACGCGGACCCCGATAGAATAAGGAACAAGAAAGAAAATACGACTTTCGTTGGTTTGGCACTGTATATTCTTACTAATGTTTCGTCTGGTAGACCAGACTTTGTCAAAGTTTGATCTCTCTCTCTCTCTCTCTCTCTATATATATATATATATATATATATATATATATATATATATATATATATATATATATATATATATATATATACCGTAAAATGAGGTTACTTTGTGACTGCAGGGGTTACTTTGTGACACGCGCTCGGTTTTCTGTGCTTTAAATCGTGCGCCCCGACCAGGGGCTGCCGAAAAACTATAAGCCACTCAACAAGCTCACCTGACATGCCGTGTCACCTAGCGGCAGCCGGCTGAAGTTCCCACGCTCCGGAGCCCCTCTAGACGCCGACACGTTCAATGGAATTTTAGCGCGCATTGTAGAAGCACCGTAAACTTTGTGCGCTCGACCCGTCCGCATAAGAAAAACAGCGAAAACAGTTATGTACATATGATTGTTAATATGTCGGTTAAAATAAACTGTAATATAAATTTAATCAAGTCACGTATGTTGAAGTTTATAGAAAGGAAACTGAAATGTTGATACTTCGCGGGGTCTCTTTGTGACACGCCAACTGTCACAAAGTTACGCACTATATTTTAATTTAAATTATATGTTATTTGGTTGAAAGGAGGAAGATGCTCAACATCCCAGCGGGGAAAAGCGTATCGGTTGCCGATGTAGAAGAAGCGAGGAAGACAGGAAAACCGACAACCGGAAAGAAGGGCAGCTCTTCCTCCGGTATCGGAGCTAGACGACCTAGGAAGAGGTCTTCTCTTGACAAAAGCCCAGAAGAAAGCACTGACAGCGATTGTACATAACGCAAATAAACTTTTGATGGGGTAACATTATGCGAGCCCTTTTTTTCCCAATCATATTAAGCCAAAAACAACGTTGTCACAAAGTTGCCCCACACGACGGGGCAACCTTGTGACATCTTTTAACCTGAATGTGGCCGTTTGTATTAAAAATGCGGATTTGTAGAACATACTATCGTGTGAGGGAATGTTTCAGCAACGTTATGCCACTATTCATTCACCTTTATGTTGATAATTGTTCAGCGAGAGAATGAAAACGTGCGAAATCTGTCACAAAGTAACCTCATTTTACGGTATATATATATATATATATATATATATATATATATATATATATATATATATATATATATATATATATACATATACAGTGAGAATAATAGTTCGATGGGCCAGTTGTCTTGGTTCAGCAATGGGTTGTAACACAACGGAGGCGTTGTCAACAAGGATAAAATATATATATATATATATATATATTTCCACGCGCGTTTCTTTTACTGTATTCGGTTTCCGCCCCCCAAAGACTCTCAGCAGTACTCGGCGCAGAGCGCGCCTTAGTGTACCAGAAGCTTCTCGGTTGTAGTAGATCGTTTTGTTAAGATTGCACGCAAGACGCTAACACTCAAGGTTATTCCAGAGCTTACGCGACGACCAGTGATAAGGCTAGAATGTTCGACGTGTGAAGGAGAAAAGCCGGCGTGCTCCAACGATGATCAGTTTATCTACGCACGACGCTCTCTTCGCCGCTATAAGTGCCAGTGAGTATCACTTTCCGTTTACCGGCCACAATTTAGGCCTAATAAACAGTTTAATCTTGGACATACCGACTACTGCCTTCGTCAACGTCACGACCACGTGACATCTGGTGGAGGTGCTGTTCGTTCATGTTCCGGATGCCCCCCGTCAAGCCGTGAACCCGGCCCAAATCGTGACGAAGACACCGAACCCTTCACGAACAGTCGAGCCAGCCGCAGACTGAAAGGGCTAGCCCCGCAGCACGGACTCTTACCGGACAAGCCAAAAGCTACGGCGACGAGCACGACAGGCACGATGACGGCCGCTGTGTCCCCTGCAACGGTCGTTATGCAGCCACCCAGAGAGCCACCGAGGTTCCATGGATCGCCTACTGAAGACCCCGAAACCTGGCTGGAGACGTTCGAAAGAGTCTCAATATTTAAAGGAGCACTGACATCAAATTTACGCATGTGGATTTTTTTGCATCCGCGAGTAGCTATCGACCCCCAAGTAACGATTCTCGACTCAAAATGCAGCGGAGGGACGATTAAGTACCACTTGTGGGGATCTTCGATACCAACCCTCGCCCTCACCTGCAGCGGTGGTGACAAGCAGCTACGGGCACCACTGCGTATGTGCCGTCATGCTAGCGTGCTTCATAAGCCAGCACAGCGAACTGCCCGGGGGGGAGTTGCCGGTGAACTGCCGTGAGGTGTGCGCGGCGTGCTGTCCGCCGGGGCCAGGGTTAGCGGCAGATGCACGGAAGTGGTGCGCGGAATCCGTAGCGAACGTTGTTTTGATGTGTTGCTATTTCGCCGTGATATTTTAAAGTTGTTTACGTACCAATAAATTGTTGAGTTATCCCTACGTTGACGAGTGACCCTTTTCCTGGAGTAGACACAGAACCCCACAACTGGCGCCCAACGTGTTATCGGCCACGTCTACAACCAGGAGCAATGGAGGCCGCTCTCAAGACACTTCTTGAATCGATGGAACGCCTAGACATCGCAACAGCAAAGTTCTGCGCGGCGCGGGGGAGACGCCGCGTCCGCAGCCTACTTGGCAGCGAGGTACGCTGCGGTACCGACCGTAGCATGTGGCCCGGCTGGAGCGAACGAGCACAGTAGTTGCGGGACCGAGCAGGCTGTGACCGCGAGTGGTGATGACGACCACGTCTTGAACGTCGACGTGGAGGAGGAGGCGCAGCCCGCTGCGACGGGGCAGAGTACGATTGTGGAGAGGTCTACACATGCCGCGGATGGCGACTTCAGAGACGCGGGAATGAAGCAGGACGAGTCCGACTCAAAGGGAGACGTCATCGAGAACGACAGAGACGCTGAGACCACCGCGGACGTTCTGGCTGCAACAGAGGGCGGTGACGCCACCGAGTATGAGGAAGCCTTGGCCATGCAGGGCGATGACAACGTCGACTCGAACACGAACGTGACCGTGACGGAGGACGACCAAGCCGCCGCGACGCAGGAGAAGGCGAGAGCGGACCCTGTAGAGGACGCCAAGAAAGATGCCGCCGAAGGAGGAGACGCCCTGACTAAGACGGCCGCTGCGCCTGCACAAAGAGCCGCTGCGCCTGCGACAAGGGCTGCCGGCACGGCTACCAGCGTGACGCCCAACGCAGCCGTGGACGATGAGCCCGTGCGCAACCTGTGGAGCAACAGGCTGTCCGACACCAAGCGAGCCGCCTGCTTCGAAGCGCTGTTCAGCATGCGCGGCGAGGTGGGGTCAGCCGAGTGCGACACTATCGGCGAAACGTCTAGCGCACACAGTCATGTCTTCGGCACACTGAGCACCGCCGAGGAAGCGGACACCGGCGTCCAACGCTTGCACTGTCCGGAACCGAACGGAAAGACCCTGTCTGTTGAACGCACCAAGCACGACCACAATGGGACCCTGCGCAAGCCTACGAGGGAGACCAGAGATGTGGCGTGGCAAAACGAGGAGACCGTGGACGCCGTCAAGGAAGGCGCTCAGGCGACGTCTTTTTCGGAGAGGGGGGAATGTGTGGGGATCTCCGATACCAACCCTCGCCCTCACCTGCAGCGGTGGTGACAAGCAGCTACGGGCACCACTGCGTATGTGCCGTCATGCTAGCGTGCTTCATAAGCCAGCACAGCGAACTGCCCGGGGGGAGTTGCCGGTGAACTGCCGTGAGGTGTGCGCGGCGTGCTGTCCGCCGGGGCCAGGGTTAGCGGCAGATGCACGGAAGTGGTGCGCGGAATCCGTAGCGAACGTTGTTTTGATGTGTTGCTATTTCGCCGTGATATTTTAAAGTTGTTTACGTACTAATAAATTGTTGAGTTATCCCTACGTTGACGAGTGACCCTTTTCCTGGAGTAGACACAGAACCCCACACACTAATGTATAATATATCCGGTATCGAACGCGATTCAAAACGGGAGGAAAACCCGCCAAATTGTAGTGCTGGTAGCGCTACCTCGCGGCCACGTCGGGGCCGCTCCCCAGCTGATCCCGCTGCCACAAAAAAAAGGTGTCGTCACGTCCAGCTGACATCGCTGACATTTCGTCTGCTAGGAGCACACGTGCAGCCTTGTCTTTGTCGTCAACATCGTCGTCCTCGCCGTCGTCGCGGTCAACATCGACAAGCGACCCACTCGCTGCGTTGAGGTTCGAGGCTTGGAAATGCATGAAAGGACACGCGCTTTCCGCTTTTTCCACGCCTCGACGGGCAGGTTCGCACTACGGAGCGGCTCCCCGACATCCTGGCACGTACTGTGTCGCTCCGAATGATCGCACTCGCGCTCGCACACGACAAATCAGTCGATGCGACACGATGTACCGCACGCACAGATCAACACAGCAAGGAGAGCCACTACTGAGACCATCGCCGGGCGTCGGCGCCACAATAAACGCACTCAGACCGTCGACGTCATTGTTACTAGCGTATCACTAGCGTACATCACAAGTGTGATTCTATCACACCTCACACGTTGCACTAGTGTCGATGTCGCAGGGCATTCAGTTTTCCGTTAAGCGTTCATACGCTGTTTGCCACGCAACTTCCACGCGACGGACGGCATTCAAATTTGGCCAAGACGACCTATGCATACCGAGCAATCGAATGAAGGACACATCTCGACTTTGAAATTTAATGTCAGTGCTCCTTTAACAACTGGGACGCCGAGGACAAGCTGCGCCATGTTTACTTTTATTTGGAGGACGCAGCAAGGACCTGGTTCGAGAACCGGGAGTTCACGCTTCGAACATGGGACCTCTTTCGCGGCGCTTTCTTGGAGACGTTCGCGAGCGTTGTCCGAAAGGAAAGGGCCGCCGCTTTACTGGACACACCAGTGCAGCTCCCGAATGAGAGCGTTACCATCTTTAAGGAGGAGATGACGCGGCTTTTCCGACACGCCGACGCTGACATGTCCGAGAAAAAAGGTTCCGTTCCTCATGAGAGGAGTAAAAGAAGAACTTTTCGCCGGACTTGTGCGCAACCCCCCGAAGACAGTCTCGGAATTCGTTTCGGAGGCCACTACTATCGAGAAAGCGCTAGAAATCCACAACAGGCAATACAACCGCCGCCTGCCTACGACGAGCTACACGGATGTTAAAGTGCTGGGAACCAACGACCTCCGCGAGACCATCAGAGCGGTCGTGCGTGAGGAGCTGCGGAAGATGTTCCCCAGATCGCAACCTCAGGTGGACTCGATAGCCGAGATAGTTCGTGAAGAACTCCAGCAGTCGCTCGGCACCCCTGAGCCACCACAGTCTCAGCCGCAGGCCCTGAGCTGCGCTGCTGCAGCCCGACGCAGTGCACCCCCTCCACGCCCCCGTGAGGACGCCGCACAGCCGCACTACCATCGCCAGACGCCGCCGCCGCCACCACCGCCGCCACCTCGCCCACCTGTCAGCGCCCAGGAAGACCGACATCTGGCGCGCCCCCGACCACCACCCACTATGCTACCATTGCGGAGAAGCCGGCCACACGTACCGACGCTGCTAATACCGGCAGATGGGCCTTCGTGGTTTCGCCATCGACGCGCCGCGTCCTCAATGGGGTGAACGACCGCACGACATCGCCGACTAGCTCGCAGGAGCGCAGCAGACCCCCGACGACCTTACCGTTCGCCGTCGCCAGGCCGCTACGCCTCCCGGCATCGCAGGCAATACGCCGGTCCTGCTCGGGGCCGATCTCCTGGCCCTTACACGGAAAACTAAGGGCAGCAACCGATGGAGGTGCGGTTGCAGTACGACGAACTACCGAAGATCCTCCGACGACGACGACGCCGCAACGAAATATAAAGAACCCGTTGCAAGAAGAATGGGGCCCTGACGTGTAAACTTCGCAGCCCGAAGAAGACATCACTACGCAACGTGGATCCGGCGGAACAAACTGACGCAGCCGTGACCCGACGCCGCGACCTAACCGCAACGCGAGACGACGAACTAGCGACCTCGACGTTCTTATCGACGGCCACGGCGTGACCGCTCTCGTCGACACTGGGGCCGACTATTCCGTCGTCAGTGAGCCATTCGCCACCAAGCTGAAGAAAGTAAAGACCGCTTGGAGTGGACCCGAAATCCGGACAGCTGGAGGCCACCTGATAACGCCAATTGGAGTCTGCACGGCGAGAGTCACCATCAATAACCGGACTTATCCTGCGAGCTTTGTAATCCTACAACAGTGCTCCAGGGATGTGATACTTGGAATGGACTTCCTAAGCGACCACGGCGCCGTCATCGACCTAAGGTCTGAGTCGATAACAGTAAACTCAGAAAACGCGCTCCCACCCCACGCGACGCCAGGGAACCATGCATTGAACGTGATAGAAGAGCAGGTGACCGTTCCGCCACTCTCCAGCATCATAATTTCCGTCGGCAACAAAAAACCCGCAGACTTCGAAGGCGTCATCGAGGGCGATCACTTCTTTGTTGCGCACATAAACGACAGGACAAAATGAAGGCACACAAAGACTCACTGGGCGCTAACTTCCAACAAAATTTATTCTCCGGAACTAGGTTACATTTATGCACTCGCCTTACATGTCACAACCACGTGATCATGGTGAACAAAACAAAAAAAAAGCATTAGAAACTCGAGGCATGCGCAGATACGCTAATTATTTTGCTGACAGCGCCAACGACGGCTTGCTAACACACATATCTCCAACTCTGATAAATGACTTAAGGCCTTCTCAGCTGATGTGAAAGACTTGTACTATTCTTTGCAAAATGAATTCTTAAGTTGTGTTCAGTCATGCATAGATGAATTTGGAGACTTAAGATTTAGTACGGAAGCGGGCACTACCGCAGAACGTTTTTTTAGAACTTTTACGCATGTACATAAAATCAACCTTTGTTGAAAGAAATAACACCCGGTACCTACAGAAATAAGGGGTCTGTATAGGATCCTGCTTAGCGCCAGTTTTGAGCAACCTATGTTTAGCCAAGCCAGACAGAGACCTGCGTGCCCACCTCAGTGAGACAAAAGTTGTCAGAATCATTAGATTTGTTCATGATTTTTCAGTGTTTGTTAATTCTTTGTTAGATGACTTTGACACTGAGTGTTTCAATGTTTTTAACACGAAAGTGTTTTATGCCGGGGTCCACCATGGCTCCTCTGACGTATTTCCGTCACGGATATGACGTTGTAAAATATAAACTAACATACGTAGATCAAAGAAAAAACTAGTAGAAAACGTTTTGTCACCGGGCGTCGAACCTGTGACCTCTCACTCCGCAGCGCGCGGCGCGAAACCACTCGGTCACGGGAGCGTACGTGCCTCAGTTGGCTAACGGCAAGCCATTTATATACACCATATACCGTTGGCAGTCCTCAGAGCTCCTCGACTTCAGCACGTTTTCGTCATCACTAGCGAGATGGCGCGAAGGTGGCACGGAGTGCGCGTTTTAAAGGTCGTCGCGCCTCTCGCTGCGATGAGCGTGAGCCTCCACGGGGCGTGGTCGCTCGTGCGCGCGCGCTTATCTCCTGATCGGGGCATTGGGGCGCGTTGTACGTCTTGTCATTCCACCGCAAGTTTGCTATGAAGGTACAGTGGTTAAGGGGAGATGCGATTCGGAAAAAAAAGATTGCGTTAATCTGTAGCCTAAGGCAGTGAAATTTTTGCTGTATATATAGGGTTTTATGCTGATTTCAAATATGTAATTAGTTTTATATTAAGTTGCACAGTGTTCGTTTTGTGCCACGACAATGTGTAAAATATAGTTCTTTTTGTAGACACTTCTTTTGCCAGTAAATGTTTATCGTTCTGAGCCATTATTGGCTCATATTGCTCCACATTATCTGTAGAATGCAAATAGCTATCAAGAAAGTGCGTATAAGACATTTTAATGGACACGAAAAATTGTAATGTGAGAAGTCTTAGAATGCTCAGACCATACTAATTGCTTATTTTAGGTTCGTAATAATTATATTAGGTGATATCAAGTTTTAACTTAGATACTTGCACTCTGCCCATATTAAGAAATATGTGGGAAAAATTTCATCCCGATCTGGCTATCAGAAGTACTAAAAATATGACGTAAAAACACATGAAGTTGCCCAGAATTGTATCTTGAGAAAAAGGCATTTAAGAGGTATAAGGGAAAGCTCATCTATTTGGAAAAGATTTGCCATTTAAGATGATTTATTTCATCATGAGAGCTTGGCAATCATGGTTATTTTGAGCACGTGACTTTAGTGAACCCCTCATGCGAAATGCAATGGCAAGCAGCCAGGTGACAATTTCCAGGGGACTCTAGAGAATCACTACTTCTTAGATTTTTAGTAGCCACTTTGTGCTCTTTAAAAGCGATTTTAACCTACTTCGAGTTTAATTACAATCTTCAGTTTTTTTTTTGTAGTGAAAGTAGAGAAACCAAACTTGTGAAAGCAAATAAACACGAAAAATATGTAATTTTTGAAAAAAAACGCGTTTTTCGACTCGCATCTCCCCTTAAAGAGTGCACGAAGGTCGCTTCGCTCGCCGCAGCGGCCGCGTTTACGAAAGGAGCGCGCTGCTCACACACGAAGTATTGTGACAGTTGTTCGCGCTTGTCCTGTGTATACTTTTGCGGTCGTTTCGTGCGTCTTTCTTGGTGTTAGATCAGCGCACTTTAGGTGTCGAGCTGTGACAGTCCGCGCTCGTCATGTGTCCGTGCGTCGTTTCTGCTTGAGGTGCGCGCAGCAAGTTTCCACGTGCTTGCTGTTCTTCGCGTGCCATTACAATTTGTTGCTCTAGCATTCATTCCTTCGGCCTTGTGGTGAAACAATGCAGAATGAACGCTCACCTACGTCTGTGAAGACACGTTTTACTTTTCGTGTTGTACCGATTCCTTGACAGAGGGATCAGCCATGTTTTTTTACTGTTGTATGCGAGTGCCTTTCTCCGCTAGAAGTTGCATTCGAGGTTCCCGTGAAAGGAAGTATTAAGTTTTTAAATGTTAATTTTATCTTCAGTGATGACTTGACATGCTGGTGCTACAGCCCTGGGGCAAATAAACCATTGTTATCATATCACTCAGCCCATGCTAAATTAGTTAAGAGAGGAGTTGCAAAAATGTGTTTCCCCAACGCGCTTAACAAGTCATGCGTTCCCTGTACCGACTAAGCATTCAGTCAGCAGGCTTTGCGTCTACAAGATGTTGGTTATCCCAGACAGCTCTTGGTGTCAGCCGCTGACAGAATGCTGAAGCAAGCCCGCAAAGCTAGTAACCCTGAAAGCATGCAAGAAACTTTTTGAACGGGAGAAAAAACGACCGACAGTAATTCCTTACATCCATCGGTCGCACAATCTAAATAAATCGCGCGGCGAGGGAAAACCGATGTTGCTTTCTCAGCGCCTAATAAACTAATCAGCCTATGCAGAAAAACAAAACAAAAGGGAAAAAAATTCTCTGGACTGCCAAGTAAAACACAGGAATAAGTTTGTTGAATGTAACGCCTCAGTCATCTACAGCATTCCCTTAACATGCGGCAAGTGTTACGTAGGGCAATCAGGAAGATGCATTAATGATAGGTTGCGTGAACACAAAAATAAACGAGGAGAACTTCTTCTTGGCCTAGTTGGTGTTGTTTGCTGTATGACATATTGCCGCTCTGTGTGTGTTTTATTAGCGGCAATATGTCATACAACAAAAATAAAGTTGGAAAAATCGCAAGTGATGGTTTTCTCGCGCTACATTGTAATCTGCATCAATGTTCCCCTCTCTTTGAAGACACCAAAATAACAGCTAGAAGCAAATGTGAAACAACACGACTGAGAATAGAAGTCGAACAGATTTCTGCACCTGGAGATATGTGTGTTAGCAAGCCGTCGTTGACACTGTCAGCAAAAGAATTAGCGTATCTGCGCATGCCTTGAGTTTCCAATGTATTTTCGGTTTGTTCACCATGATCACGTGGCTGTGACTTCTAAGGCGAGTGCATAAATGTAATCTGGTTTCCGAGAATAAATTATGTTGGAAGTTAGCGCCCAGTGTGTCTATATGTGCCTTCATCTTGTCATGTTGTGTATGTGCGCTACAAAGAAACATATTGAAGAGCCTCTATCGCCCCACTCGCCACACTGAAAGACCACGCGACTAGCATGCCTCTCCCCCCTGCCAGCGCTGCTCTCTACTTGCCTTGCTCAGGCCACACTGCCGAGTTCTTCTGAGCTAACGCCAACAATGCCTCCTCTAGAGGAGGCGTTAGCTGAGCGTTACGACGGCTCATGGCGAAGGGTTGATTAGGGCTGTGCTCCAGTTCTGGACAGCATAATCGACAGTCTACGCCGACAGCTTAGAGGACAGCATCGCACCCCAGTACTCCGAGAAATGGAATGGTCTGGATGACGTCTGCTCGACATGACGCCACCTCGCGTCGAGGAGAGAAAGCTCATAAAAGCATTGAAACTCAAATAAAACTGCACGGGGGACAAGCGGTAGAAGAAGATGGAACGGGCGCCCGTCCTGTTTACTTCTACTTGGGTTCTGTCCACCCGCGCAGTTTTATTTCAGTTTCAATGTTATATCACCTAGCCCCCCTAACGCATATTAGGCTACTAAAAAAGAACAACCATATATGTCATTTCTTTAACTTATTTCGTGTTGAAATCTATGAAAAAATTAACGTAGCTTACAATGAACGTTTTTTAAAGCATCTGCTTGTGTGCAGACGACCGTACTAGTGAGATACGAGATATCCGAGAATTTCGCGTAGCCGCCATCTTTCTTGAACAGCTAAGAAGCCTGCACCGTTATTGTCTACAACGCCATCTTCTTGAAGCTGTCGTTATTACCGACTACCTGATGTAATTGGAATGGGAATTATTAGCCGCTGCCCACTTTTCCTTCTATTTACCCGTCTACTTGTATTGGAACACACCCAAAGAACGCCCTAAGAGCACACCCTATATGTACTAAAACAGACATAAGGCCGCGTCGCCAGGCTACTTTTATGTGAACGAGGCTTGCGTAGGGAAGCCGAAACGCCAATTTACTGTTCTGAACTTGTTATTTAGGTCGACGTTTCTTGTTTTAGCTTGCTCATCACCCCTATACAGGTTCGCTGTTAAAGAAAAAAAAAACTTGCCACCAGGATCGTCTCGGCTTGCTGATTGTGGTGTACAAGTAAAATTTCAAGATGAAAGAGCCTCACGACTGACAAGTTCTTAGAGCTTCTTAGGTTTTAACTTCGTTGGAGGTTCGCCCCTCGGGGCGACTCAAACTTCATTCAAAGGACAGGCGTTTCAATTGGCTCTTGTATTGGGCCTTGTTTAAGTGACTTTTTTCTGGCCCGTTAAGACCGGCTACTGCGTTCTCGGTTGGAGGGACTAGGAGTAGCGAAGATTTCCTGGTATGTGGATGACTACCTGGTTTTATGATACTCCGACATTGGTTTGCTGGCCGACGGGACTACTGATGTTTGTACTGTTTTTAATGAATGCCTCAAGCCTCTTGTAACGTTTGAAGCATCCGTTAACGGTTCCATCAGGTTTTTGGATCTCACCCTCACTTTTGCTAGTAAGCAGGTAAGTTGGTGTTATGAGCCGAGAAGCAAAAAACCCATCATTATATATTCATCTGCTCATTCAAAGCTGGTCAAGCTAGGAATAATCAAAATGTGTTTTAATAATGTCCGTTTGAA
This sequence comes from Rhipicephalus appendiculatus, assembly GCA_030522465.1. Taxonomy (NCBI): domain Eukaryota; kingdom Metazoa; phylum Arthropoda; class Arachnida; order Ixodida; family Ixodidae; genus Rhipicephalus; species Rhipicephalus appendiculatus. The sequence continues at coordinate 16,597 of JALIZH010027700.1, forward strand.
GTCCTGCCCGCACTTCATTCACAGAAGCTTTGATAACCAAGTTACACGTTTGTCGGACGCGGGTTATCCGTTGTATGTGTTGTCCGCTGTAGCAGGTAGCATACTGAAGAAAGATGACCGTAGTTCCCATTGGCCATGTGACGCAAGAAAGTAAGAAAGTTGTTGTCTTACCTTACCTCCACAATATCATTCAAGGTCTCAAGAAAATCGGAAAGCGCGTCGGTGTCGATATCGCGCTGTCTGCTCCATTAAATCTGTCGAGCTTGTGCGCTAGAGTAAACGCGGGTGTGCGCAAGCCACGTGCGTGCAACAAAAAGCACCGCGAACCCTTTGTGTCTTGTGTAGAGGGTGTCGTCTATCCCATTCCGCTCACATTGGGCAAAGAGTTGGGTGGGCCAGACAGGCAGGTGCATGAACGATCGCTTGGCGACACCCCCAAGTGCAATGTCGAAAAAGTCGCCGCGCATTGTGCACGTTACGCTTGCAAGCCCCTGTTCAGCCACGCGCATTCGCTGGCCGGAAATTCTGACCAGCTCACGAGAGAAATTATTGAAGCGGCAGAGATTAAATATACAGACGCTGCAGGTTGCCCTTGAATCCGTTTATCGCAAAAGGAAATTGTACATTTATTGCGTCAGCCGCCTGTTTGATCTGTTAAGTCGATTGCCTTATGGACCCCTTCCCTTCACTCCCCGCCCCGTCCCCCCCCCCCTCTTTTTCCTCCTCATGGTGTCGGGTGTATATATATGCAATCAGGACCAATAAACACCCAGTTGTTAGCGCTGTGTCCGTCTTGATCTGTCGCCGTCCGTGTGCTTCTTTGCGGTACTGTTTTGAAATATCTATCCAGAATTGCTTCTTTCCAACCAACCTCTCGTCGATTCGAAATCCATTGTATCCCATTTAAATAATGTAGACGTGCTACACGTCATTAAAGAGAATTGTAGCACGACCTCTTCTGAAAAGTCTGTCTTACCACCTTTCTTTCTTTCTTTCTTTCTTTCTTTCTTTCTTTCTTTCTTTCTTTCTTTCTTTCTTTCTTTCTTTCTTTCTTTCTTTCTTTCTTTCTTTCTTTCTTTCTTTCTATTCATTGTAACATTGTTACACAATGGCAAGGGCCAAGAAAAAAGCTGCTATAAGCAGCTTGAGAAGCTCTTAGCCCCTGGTGCTATATGGCGGCAGTAGGTAGCGGAGGTGGCATAAGTGACGTGACTGTGTTTTAACAATCAGGATTTCATTTACATGAGTGACAATTACACAATACAAGCAAAAGATTACAAAATAATGTACAGCACATAACTATAAGTGCAGGTGAGGAAACCGTCTCTTTCGGACAATGTAATTTGATAACATCTTCAAGCACACACTTCTTAAAGGCAGTGGTAACTTCTAGCATCAACAAAAACAAAAGCAAAAAAAAAAACAACAACTAAGAGAGTGACCGAATAAGCGAAACCAGTTGAGACCTTGTTATGTTTGAGCTTTCAAAAACAGCATTTTCAAGTGGTTTTCAATATTTTGTACGGCACATACCTCCAGGGCATTGTACACAAAGGTCTTGGCTAGTCAGTGGTGCTATCGTCATTCAAAACATTTTATTCTATCAGCCTATTTAACCATCTTTTCTGTCCTCATAACTTTCCTATCTGTTTTCATACCTTTAGTAGATATATATTTTACACACTTTTGCAGCTACTGTTTAAAGGCCCCTTTACAGCCATGTCATATCTCTGCATTGACTTTAATCACTTCATTGTAGTTTTGCCAACCTTGCCCTTGATGCTCTTTGGCCTATGCGCCAGTAACTCTCTAGATTCACCATCATACATCTCTGCTTTTATTCATCGAACAAAATTTTCGTATTTCCGACCGTCATCATGCTAACTACTTGCGGGTGACTGGTTGTAGCGACTATAGTCGGTGACAAGCTAAGAATAAAAAGTAAGGTGTACTACTATCCATGTCTGTTACGCGTCCAACTAGAGCTGCCCTATTCTATGACGTAATGGTTAGGACGAACGAATGAAAAATTCGAGTGTTATCCACACGTACACAGCGTCATCCTCGCCTGTCGTCATTCGATGCAGTTGAAGTTTGTGATTGTGCCGCGTTTGACCCGCACAGAAGCGGCAGCAGCTCGGAGTGTTTTGCAACGCTTTATCGCGTTCCATCGTGTCCGCAGCGTGAAACAGCAATACGGTGGAAGCATGAAAAATGCCCCCCACCTCCCCGAAGGGAATCGTGAGGAAATGCGAATGCATTTCGCGCGCGCTTCGCTCCATTTATATATGGTGGTTGTGGTTCGGAAGAAGGAAAAGGCGCCTAATTTCTGCAGCCCGGTCGGGAGCACGGCGCCGCGCTTTTTTTTTTGCTTTTTTTTTCTTTTTTTTCATTTCTTTTTTTTCATATATAGCTCCGCCGAGCTTCCGCGATGCGAGCTCCCTCACGCACCAGAGCGCGCTCCTCCTCTCCACTCACTCTCCGCTACTCCGCCCACCTGCTCCGGTTGCTAGGGGCGAGGATAAGCCGCCCGCCCGCAGCTGTTGCTATGGAAGAGGGAGTGAGAGCGGAGAGATAACACCTGCCGGCGCGCGGACGCCGCCGCCAGATGCCTGACATAGCCCGACTAAGAAATGCATTCGCATTTAAAATAAGGGCATTGCGGCCTCGTGGGCAGAGCCTATATTTATTCTTAGGCTGTCACCGAATATAGTGTAAATGGTGTCGCCACAACGCCTGTGTCGGTGGTTTGCGGTGGGCTGAATAAAAAGCTGGGCGATTGTAGAAGACGCCTAATTCGAATATGTTCACAAACCGGACACCAGGCTGCGCAGGAACATATAAGAAGACGTCTACAGGAGGTGCAGGAGGTCTTCTATGAGAACCTTGCCTACATGAGCTGGGTCGACCGCGTGCGGGCTGTTCTGGCACGCTACCAGTTGAATCGGTACCCGACCTTGCAGTTTAGCTTCACAGGCAATAACTGCGCCCCATTCAGCGTGCAGACGACTGCGGAGCCGGTGAACTTTTACCAGAAGATCGCCGCCCTGCAGCAGGCCAAAGACTTCGAATCTGTGAGTATCCAGCCATGCATACTCCCATTCGAGTGCACAAAGAAAGTTCAACGTAAAATGTAAGGTATTGCATATTTCGCTTTTCTTAATGCTGATAGACGTTCTGGTGAGGTTAGTGAAAACAGTTGACACCCAGAGGGAGCAAATGCTTTGCGAGTATATGCGAGCTAGAGTGCCGTCACAGGAGTCTTCACCCAGTGAAGGCATCTAAACATACCTGTAACGCTGAAGCCGACACGTCGCACGAGAACACACCACTGACGGTGAGCGCTGTGAGCATTGCGACCCGCCCCCCTTAATTAGTACTTCATCATCTCGCAGTAATATGCACCTGTAGTTCGAAGCATGCTTTTCTACTAGCGCGGTCTGACAAGCAGTCCTCTCGGAATCACGTGCACCAGCAGCGCAGAGAGCTGTGAAAAGACAACTTAATCCTACCACTCAAAATCTACTCTGCAGAATTTTGTCATCACAGAAATTTCGGAGCCGAAAGCAGAGCTAATTATTCGAGGGATCCTCAACCACTTCTACAAGTAATCGTCCGATGACCTCCGTATCCGAGTTTACTGCCACACGAATCGACCACCGCATTTCGAAACCTTCAGGACTTGTCGCACGCTTTGAGCGCTTTCTCTCTTTTTTTTTTATTACGACAAGCGCGCTGGAAGCTACAGAGGGAAAGATGACACGGGGGGAAAGAAGGTAAGTGATCTCGCATCATGAACTTGAGTAGGCGTAACGAAACGCCTTCGCAGAACCTTTTCTTTGGCTAGGTAGTTCATGACTCCTGAAGGAAAAGTAGCCCAAAACAACACACAAAAAAGTCCCATGTTCCTTGTCTGTTCCTTGTGTTGTGCTGCGTTACAATTTTATTGCGATAGCAATTATATGGACATAATAATATGTGGGGTTTTACGTCCCAAAACCACGATATGATTATGGGGGGACGCCGTAGTGGAGGGCTCCGGAAATTTTGACCATCTGGTGCTATTTAACGTGCACTGACATCGCACAGTACACGATCCTCTACCATTTCGCCTCCATCGAAATGCGACCGCCGCGGCCGGGATCGAACCCGCGACCTTCGGGTCAGCAGCCGAGCACCCTAGCCACTGATCCACCGAGGTGGACAGCAAGTATATGGACAGTCTCGACGGGTTTTTGCCGTCGCTGTCGCCGTCGCCGTCATGTCGCGTATAAAGTCCAAATTGATAAGATCCCCTAGCGCATCTTACGTTCTACCTGCGGGTAATAGGGGCTTTTAGCTTGAACGTATACTTCGTTACGTTACCGTGTTACCGCATAACGGAAGGAATCTGCACATGCGCGGGCCTTTGCGGAACGTAGACTTTTACGGAGCGAGAAAACTACCCGCCGGATAGGCTTTACGTTTGCGGCCCTATCTCGCAAATCAACCTTCGTTCGTGAGGACTCGTGATATCCGCATTGCGGAGACTCCTGCCGTCGAGTCAAGACATGCCGAAGTGCGAGCGCCAGTAGCGATCACATTGTTTCAGCCAGATTACCAAGGCTAGAGTGGCCTAGAACACGGAAGCCGTAAACATGTGAGCCCTAAAGCCCCGACAGGCTGGATAGGTGGCGCCATCTAGCGGGGCCAAGATGGACCAGGCAACCATAAAATTGTTTATTTATTTATTTATTTATTTATTTATTTATTTATTTATTTATTTATTTATAGGTACTGCGACCTGGAACCAGATCTTCGCAGGGTGGATATACATGAAATTGTACAAGCAGTTTATTGCAGAAGCATCGTGCATTCTACTTATGGGGCAAATGTCGCTCAGCGGCATTTTACGAATACGTTACCTTTTTAATCATTTTTTACCTCAAAAACATTAGGCGAAAACAAAGGTGTTCATGACTGTGGTTGCACGAAGTGTCACAAGAATGTCGACACAATCATCCGGTAACCTTGTATTCCTTCACCCCTTTGCGCATACGAGGATACTGTAAACGATAAAAAACCTCTCGTGATTTCGCCGCAGTGGTGATGCAATCTTACCTAAGTTAAATATAGTTTAAATGCAGTTATCATCAGCATTTATGGTTTGCGCAAACGTAAAGGTATACGTTTACGTACGTACGTAAGCTTATCCGGATGGCGAGATAAAACCGAAAAACACGCGTTCCGGTAACACGGTAAATGGAATCTGGTATTCCGGTAACACGGTAACGTTAAAAAGCATACCTACCAGCTAAAACTCCGTAATAGCGCGCGAGCGGGGGTGACGAACGTGGCTGAAGCGGAGATCAAACGAGCCGGCCCATCTCCGTCGCTCCGAGGCGCATGCGATAAGATCCCCTCGCCTGTTAGACCGGCCGTCAAATGGTCAAGCAGGGAGGAAACGCACCACTCGTCTTTAACGAGCGTGAAAAAATGCTGGTTAACGAGGGTGAGGGGGGTCCCTCGAGCAGCAGCGACCTTTGATTTTACGAGCGCGGTCGACGCTGGCGCGCGCGTTATCTCGCTATCTCGGCAGCCGTCAGCGGGCGGCTAGTATAGCCTTCTACGTGCTGCTCTCTCAACGCGAAGAGAATGTGCGAAGAGTGTCCCTGGAGTGGGCGTATTCTCTTAAACCAGCGTTTTGTAGAATTGCGTGAGATCAGATCCAAAAGAGTTAGCTGCCACCCTTGCTTCGTATAAGATTACAATTTCTTGCTATCGTATCCATTGCTTCACACTTGCGGTGACACTGTGACATTCTTTTTGTTCAGAAACACCTTCGCCCACTTCTCGGTGTGATTTCGGCGCACGCTAGCATTGTTACTCTGTAATTCTAGCACATTAGAGAGCGCGCTGTCGTAACGTGGTGGTCTCCCGAGGCAACAAGCGCACCCGATCCAAACGGTCCACTGAGCTATCGGTCAATAGCAGCAATCTGCTGTTCGACAACATAAAGCCGGCGCTCCGCCCACGGAATCTTGCTGAGCTGCTCATGGGACCGCTAGCCGTTGAGCTACTCGCTGTAACATTTCTATGATCAGGAAACAAAAACTGTGGATTAAAAACTACAGGACTGAAAGTTCTGTGTCCCTTTCACCAGTGTAGTTTTTCATCGACAATTTTTTTTCACTTTTGATCCTAGAACAGCTCGTAGGAGTGTTCACTCTTAGTAGAAATCCTTTTTTCACCGAGTCCGAGGGGTGGTTAAGGACTCCGTTAAGGCAGCCCAGAGTTAGCGCCCCTGTAACACACCCTGTTTATTATTTTTTTTTGTTCGGCGACCGATTGATTTGAAAGCCGTTCTCCTTCCACTCTCTTCTTTTCCCTCGATTTTTAGCCTGCCAGTTTGAGTATTCTCGCTGTCAATATTAGCGACCGCAGCAGGAAATGGCTCAGTTTTTGTCGAGCTGCAGCTCGGAGCACTTTGGCATCAAAGTTCAATAACGTCGCTTCCTGGGCGAGTTGGTTCACGCTATTCGGAAGATGAAGCCATTGAAAAAAAAAAAAAAGAAAACATTTAACATTTAGTCTGGTTATTCTTCGCTGTGCTCGTTTTTTTTTTTTCTTTCCTTCGTTTTCTGTTCAGAAGAAGCATGAAAGATTTCGAAGCCCTCAATTATTATTGAACGCTGCACACTGTGGTTTCTAGGACGCGTTTCATTAACATGACGTCCTGTTCAGAAGAACTGGAGGTCATGAAGAACTGCGCATTAACCTCTCTCCTGTACGCATTCAATTCACGGCTGCATCTCCCATCTCGCAGGGCACTGGCCCTGTGGCTTGGTGGTCGCGCTCGGAGCTGTCTTCGTGGCCGTCTCCCGATTGGTCGCGACGCACTGTGCAAGTTCCAGTCGCCCTGTTCAACATGTCGGTGCCAGATGGAGCACCGTTCCGCCTGCACGCGTCCCGCTACTCGGTGCGCCTGTATCGCGCTCTTGCGCAGCTGCTGCTTTTCCCCACAGACGCGGACGAACCCGACGCTGGTGAATGGCGCGGGGATCGAGGACGCGCGTTGCGCTCACTTCTCGGCTGCTTCGAGTGGGACTTACGGGAGCTCCCCACGCCGCTGAGACAATTTGTGGCACCCGACCCTGGTGCGTCAAGGGGCAGCGCCCTACAGCAGACTGTTGCCTTGCAGATGGCCTTTCGGGGATACCAGGTTAGCTACTCATATTTAACAAATATAAATTTCTCGACAGGAAACTCAACATTAACCAGCTATATATGCGACATCCATAGTCACAACCATGCGACGTTGTAATCCTATTGAAGTTTACATGGTACACTGGTTCATAAAATGGGTCTCTCTATAGGTAGACAGCTTTAGTCGTGATTACGGCAGATTATAGCTGATGCAGGGGAGAACTCAGTCGTTCTGTTTTGTACGCGTCATCCGTGCTAATTGTCCATGATACTACACTTTTGTATCAATAATGAATAATCCTTCATTATGTATATAATTTTCCTTATAGTCATCGTCATTACACAATAATAATATTCGCGCTTTACATTTTATTAACTTCGAGAATATATTTGTGTTATTGGCGAACAAGCCGAAACTATAGTGGTTAAAAGCCCGTATTTCCCTGCTTTAATTTCGAGCAGAAAAATCATTGAACACGAGCCGACGGTTCGACAAGTGGTTCTGTCTTCTTCAAAGCCGCAACTACCTACGTTACCTTATCGTGTTTTGTCATTTCTTTTCGGTTATTCTCTCTCTCTCTCGCACTCTTTTTGACTGATGTGCTTCGTAGTCCTATTAACCACCTAATTCGGCACGCCAGCTTGTCTGAATATCTTCACTTTCTTTTACTTGTTTCTACAACATGACCCCCGCCTCGATTTTGCGCTTGCACTCTCCTCCTATTCGGCTTCGTTGGGCAATAGTGTACGAAGCATACATATTGACGTGCTAAGGATCCGCAGACAGCGCAAGACCTGAGATAGCATCTCCCCGTAATGGCGACGAAACTGTTTCGCCTAATTTGTTACCTGTCAGCCCATCAAGAAAACGCTTGCATTCAGATTTCGTCGCCATGGACTGTGCTCCTTACTTCACCAATAATTTCCAGGCTAAATAAAGCAAATATTAGGGTGGGTCAAGGAACAAACAGGCGTTAAGGACTTCCTAGTAATAAACTAGAATAACATCCGATGTTTCACAGTGCAAGAAACGGGGACGCCGTAGAAATACACACACAGCGCTGGAACGTCGAATTATGTTGCACCAACTATCTTAATGTTCAATAAGAAGAAATGGGCATGGCCAGGGCATGTAGCGCGTAGGCAATATAACCGCTGGTCATTAAGGGTAAGAGAGTGGATTCCAAGAGAAGACAATGCCGAGGGGGGAGAGAAAAAACTTCCCCATCTCCCGCTAAAGGGAACCATGTGTGCATGCGAAGCAGCGGGGAGATGGTTAGCTTGAACGGGAGGAACGTCGCCGCTCCCGTTTCGAGGCAGCGGCCTGAGCCCACATCGCGGCGCTGCACAGGAGAGAGAATGGGGTGCGCGCGCTCCGTCATTTTCATACCGCGGAACTACCGTGGCGCCCCCCAGCGGATTATGCAGCTGTCGCACCACCTGTCGTGCGCGCCGCTCCGTAGAGTAGAGGATTGCTAGAGGAGAGAAAGGGGGGGAGCGTAGAAGAGGAGAGTGAGGGGGAGGGGACATGCATGCGCTGTGGGGGGTGTGGGACGCATGACGCGGGAAGCAGGGACGGACAAAGCCCCCCGCAAGCACATGCAAGCAAGATCAAGGAATGGAGTCAATATGGGCGACAGACACCACCGGTAGTGCGTGTTATTCTTTGCTTGCACCCACCACCTGCCTAGCCATTGCTAAGCATCCACTCTGAGCTCTCGGCCATGACTCTGGTGTAGCTGTGCGGCGGTCCGAAAATCGCCGGCGGCGGCGCGTCAACGGCGCGGGGTTCATCAGATCGGCGGCGGCGTGGGGGGGGGGGGGGGTGTAGATTGAAGATTGAGGGGTTTGGTGGGGAGAGAATTTTGTCCCTTGAATTTTTAAGTAAAATAGAAAGGAAAAAAAATTTCCCCATCTCCCGCTAAAGGGAACCATGTGTGGATGCGAAGCAGCGGGGAGATAATTAGCTTGAGCGGGAGGAACGTCGCCGCTCTCATTTCACGGCAGTGGTCCGGGCGCTCATCGCGGCGCTGCACAGGAGAGACAATGAGGCGCGCGCGATCCGTCATTTTCATACCGCGGAACTACCGTGGCGCCCCCCAGCGGAGTATGCAGCTGTCACACCACCTGTCGTGCGCACCGCTCCGCAGAGGATTCCTAGAGGAAAGGACGGGGGGGGGGGGGGACCGTAAAAGAGGAGAGAGAGGGGGAGGGGACGTGCATGCCCTGTGGGGGGTGTGGGACGCGGGAGCCGCTCCGTGGAGTAGAGGATTCTTAGAGGAGAGAGGGGGGAGAGGACGCGCATGCGCTGTGGGGATGTGGGCGCCGCTCCTTAGAGTAGATGATTCCTAGAGTAGAGGAAGGGGGGTGAGCGTAGGAGAGCATAGGGGAGGGGGAGGCGCATGCGCTGTGGGGGGACGCGGGGGGCCGCTCCGTAGAGTAGAGGATTCCTAGAGGAGAGAAAGGGGGGTGAGCGTAGGAGAGAGAGGGGGGAGGGGACGCGCATGCGCTGTGGTGGTGTGGGACGCGGGAAGGAGGGACGGACTAAGCCCCCCTCCAAACACATGCAAGCAAGATTAAGGAATGGGGTCAACCTGGGCGACAGACACCACCTGCCTAGCCATTGCTAAGCAGCCTCTCTGTGCTCTCGGCCATGACTCAAGGAATGGGGTCAACCTGGGCGACAGACACCACCTGCGTAGCCATTGCTAAGCAGCCTCTCTGTGCTCTCGGCCATGACTCTGATGACTGTGTTAGGGTTCACGGCCTTCATATTACTACAGTGTTCTGGTTCGCATAACGGGTGCTTCCCTACTTCATGAAAGTGGCCGGACGCGGGACGGGGGGACGGCAGACGGGGGGACGCGGGACACGGGAGCCCCGAGCATAAGATGCTTCGCATCTAAAACTTCCCCATCTCCCGCTAAAGGGGACCATGTGTGGATGCGAAGCAGCGGGGAGATAATCAGCTTGAGCGGGAGGAGCGTCGCCGCTCTCGTTGCACGGCAGCGGTCCGGGCGCTCATCGCGGCGCTGCACAGGAGAGAGAATGACGCGCGCGCTCCGTCATTTTCACACCGCGGAACTACCGTGGCGCCCCCCAGCGGAGTATGCAGCTCTCACACCACCTGTCGTGCACGCCGCTCCGTAGAGGATTCCCTAGAGGAGAGGACGGGGGGGGGACCGTAGGAGAGGAGAGAGAGGGGGAGGGGACGAGCATGTGCTGTGCGGGTGTGGGACGCGGGAGCCGCTCCGTAGAGTAGAGGATTCCTAGAGGAGAGAGGGGGGAGAGGACGCGCATGCGCTGTGGGCGTGTGGGACGTCGGAGCCGCTCCGTAGAGTAGAGGATTCCTAGAGGAGAGATGGGGAAGAGGACGCGCATGCGCTGTGGGGATGTGGGACGCCGCTCCGTAGAGTAGACTATTCCTAGAGTAGAGAATGGGGGGTGAGCGTAGGAGAGGGGAGGGGACGCGCATGCGCTGTAGGGGGGTGTGGGACGCGGGGGGCCGCTCCGTAGAGTAGAAGATTCCTAGAGGAGAGAAAGGGGGTGAGCGTAGGAGAGAGGGGACGCGCATGCGCTGTGGTGGTGTGGGACGCGGGACGGACTAAGCCCCCTCCAAACACATGCAAGCAAGATCAAGGAATGGGGTCAACCTGGGCGACAGATACCACCTGCCTAGCCATTGCTAAGCAGCCTCTCTGGGCTCTCGGCCATGACTCTGATGACTGTGATAGTGGTTGATGGCCTTCATATTACTACAGTGTTCTGGTTCGCATAATGGGTGCTTCCCTACTTCACGAAAGTGGCCGGACGCGGGACGCGGGACGGCGGACGCGTGACGCGGGAGCGACGGACAGAGCCCCCAGCAAAAGATGCTTCGCATCTAAAAAAGGGGTTCTCCGAAAGGGCGAAGCTGTGAATGCGATAAAAATATGTAATGTTACAACGAACTATAGGCTCGCACCTAGCTCTTTTTCATCCCATCTCACGAATCTGCAATACGCTGGTGTATGGTATTACAGCCGCTCCCGGGAAGGAAGCGGTTTTCGTGCAGTTTGTCGTATGAATAGTTACAGCAGGAAGTGGTGAGATCACAGCGCGTAGAAGTGTATACAATCCGTTTGCTTATGCCTGCCGAGATAGCGCGCGCGCCAGAGCTCGCGACCGTGCCCTTATAGTCAGAGTTCACAGTTGCGGCTCGAGCCACGCAGCCCCTCTACACCGGCGTTCCTTCATACTTCTTCGTCCAGCGAAATAAGGACAGGGCGCTTCTTTTCTGATTGAGGAGCAATCGATGGCAGGCCTCGCACGCGGACTGATGTTATCGCATGCGCCCTCCGTGCGACGAAGATGGGCAGCTTGTTTCATCTATGTTCAGCCGTGTTCATCGCTAGCGCTTGCGAGATTTTACTGGCGGGTACAGCATACCATGCGTGTACGGAAGTTATCGATTTGAACTTTATACGGAACACGACGGCGACGGTGAAAAACGGCACAATGTGTCCATATAATTGTTATTACAATTAAAAAATGTACAAAAAGCCGTGGAAGCGGGATGACCTGTCTTCTGGAGAGCTGCATCGTCTTCGCTGTAAAGAGTTTCTCCGTTGGAAGATTCTCACAGGCGATATCTCCTTCGCACTTTTTTCTTTATAAAGCACGTGCATAATGTTAGCGCTAAGCATTGAGCCTCTCAGGATTTCGAGCTTGTCCGGCTACATTTCCGCTCGCGCAATAGGAAACTCACAAAATGGAGCGAAATTAGTTTATCGCGCTCTATAGTCATGCGAGGTGGGGAAGAACGAGTGGGCGAATGCATGGCAAAACTAGATAGGAGACAATTCACAACTGATATTTCTCGTATATGAACCAACCGAAAGTATGCGCTCTAATCATGTCACGTGAATAACCGCTCCGGCGTCACGAAGAACGCCAAAAATAAAAAAACAAGAAACGCCAAGAAAGAATAACGCACTCGATTTTGTATTTTCAGGGGCTGCTTTGGGGCCCATATAAAGACAGGGAGTGAAAACACGGACGCAAGAGAGTAGTCAAGACACCGCAAACGCCGCTAATGAAAAATCGTACAGCGGTGGAAAATAAGGTAGACAAAAAAAATTAAGGCAGCTTCACACTAGTGCCAAACCTAAAGGAAGTGCGGAGCTGGGCAGCCATCTTTGTTTCTCTTCAATTATCTTTGTTTCCTCCTCGCTTTCCTTCTTTCCCTATCGGAAAACCCAGTGGCACTGTCCCAGCGCCATACCTGATTATGGGACCAGTGTGGCGCTGGATACTGGGACACTGGCACGCTGCACGGGGCACACTGGACGCTGGCGCGCTGCACACTGGGACACGCGTTATGGGCCAAAATCGCGCTTTTAAATTGTTTTAAAAATTTTTTGGTTATGCCCACATCGTAATTAAGGCTGAAACACGAGCACTGGGACAAAAAAAAACAAATTAAAAAAAAACCGCGCACGCGTGATTAGAACGTGCTACCTCGACGCACTACGCATTGTGAGCCTGACACGCTACCCACTACGCCACACTCGTTTTTTTTTTTTGCTTTATTGCCTGTTTCCAGACATTATGTACAACAACAACGACATAGGGGTAATAACAACAAACAGTGTCAGTCCTACAGGACAGACACCAATTTTAAAATTCCTTGAGGGCTGTCAAGGGTTCCACCCTCGACAACCACTCAGGTACAAACTCCTGCGCTTTCTGAATTTCAACAAACTTCGACATGCACTCTCGGAAGTACATTCTTGCGGGTCTTGCATCTGGATCACAGTGAAATCCTGCCATACGGGCCCGCCATAAACAGTGGAGGCCTGTTAACATTATTAAGTCAAACGGCAAACCATCATCATTATGTATTGGGAGAAATCTGATGCCATATGGATCCAACGGGAATTCCTTCTTGATTGTTCTCTGCAGTACATCCCAAAAATACACTCCCTCCCAGCAATGTAAAAAAAACGTGGTCGATAGTTTCTGGCTTATTACAAATGAGACAGTCTGACCCCCAAGGTAAAAGAAACCCCGCTCTTCTAGAAATACCTTGACATGCAGTGTACCTGTGTGAAGCCTAAAAAAGAAGGACTTTGTGGCGGGAGCCACTTGCATTCTTTTAACCCGTTTTAGCACGTCCTGCCCTTGGCCTCCACTGTACATGGCCCTGTACATAGGAACAGGTAAAATTGTATCACACACATCTCTGTACAGCTTCTTACGTGTCACTGAAAACAGATACTCATTAGAAAATCTGACAGATAAAAAGCGGATACTTAAGATCACCTCCCTGAGATACCCGCAAACAGCGCCGTTCATGTGGTCCGTACCAACTGTGTATCCAGGTAAAACCCTCATCAGCCTCAGTTGGCACACCGTGCGCAGGAAAGGATCGCTCACATTACGGAAAAAGAAGAACCTTCATATTTGAAGATAAACAGCGCACAGAAAAAAACGAAGACAAGAAGAGAAGGGATCGACACACACAGCGCTGCACTCACTTTTGTTACAAAAAAGAAGAACCTGTTTATGATTTGCCTTATGAAAAGGTGGGGTAATCCCAAACCTCCGTTCTTTACTCGCCTAAACAGATTGGTTCGACTGCATTGTTCCCAACTCGAGGCCCACACGAAAACTGCAAAAACACGATGAAATCTCTGTATATTAGCCCGTGAACAATGCAACACCTGCATGACATACCACAGTTTCGAGACGAAGAATAAATTGCAAACCGTAGCTCTCGAGAACATTGATAGATGATTACCCTGCGACCTATTCGCTTTCAACTTAATTTCTCTTGCCTGTTCTAGCCAATAGTTGTCATTGTCTTTGTAGTGTTCTAGAGGTACACCTAGATACTTGACAGGTGTCGTCCCCCACTTAATATTGGCAAAAACTCCTGGTCTGGATGACCACTCACCGTGCCAAAAACCCAAGCACTTTCCCCAGTTTACCAGACTACCAGTTGCATTGCCGAAACTCTTTACTACAGTGATAACCTCTGTAACACTTTCTTTGTCTGTGCAACAAACTGCGACATCATCCGCATATGCCAGAATTTTAACTTCTGATGCCTGCAATCTAAAGCCGTGAATGCTGCTGTTTTCACTTATTGCTAAGCACAACGATTCTATATAGATGCTGAACAATAGGGGGGCTCAGCGGGCACCCCTGACGGACGGAACGCCTAATGTTAATGGGGACCCCTAATGACTTGTTAACTACTAAACGTGACCCAAGCACTTTCCCCAGTTTACCAGACTACCAGTTGCATTGCCGAAACTCTTTACTACAGTGATAACTAGCCCGAAGCTTGTCTTTCGAGTGTGGCGTAGTGCTATAATAAGAGATGGAGTAGCACTACGCCACACTCGAAAGACAAGCTTCGGGCTATATTTTCTTCATGTTATAGCTAATTCCGGTATCCAATAGCAATGTTTTCTCGCTTAGAAACGCAGATCTTCGTCTCTTCGTGCTCGCGCCAACCTGATAGGAGATTGTTTGCTTGTTAGTTATGGGCTGCCTTGGATCAGAACGTCCACCTGGCACGTTTTGCGCCAAAACTTATTAGCGTAATCGCAGATGTGTTGCGGCAATCGCACTGTCTCGCTAAGCGGTTAGTCATGCCTACTCGGCAAACATCGTGCATCTGAACTGCTCACTGAACACTGTACTTTTCGTCACCCGTTTGAACATATTTTCTGTCCCCTTGTTTACGTTCCGCGTACTAGATCTGCAGTAGTTTACTCTAGCCGAAACGAGCATTAGGCTTAGGGCCGCACTTCGTGAGCCATGGTCGCTGTGAAGATCGTAGATATATGTTCCATTACAAAGAGTCTAATAACCGCTAAAATGTAGTTTCGATCATAACTGACCCAAGCGAGGTCATATTTGCACCTTCGATTACACAAATCAGAAGCTAAAAACGCCGAGACTGGGCGTTGCAGCGGCTAACTGCTGCCGGTGACGTGCGGCTTTCTGCGGTACGAGCGGGAACGACTGACTGCTAGAGCAGGTTGATCTTGATTATCAGACTAATACTACTGCCATATTGTGTTGCGAATGATGAGTTCTTTCGATGTGGTTTATAAACTGCATCGACGACACTCGAGCACACTTCAAGGAAAGCGCACGCGCGCTCGACAGATGATTGCTTTAGCCTACAAGCACATCCGTCGCCTAACCGAAACTAAAGCTATAGATATATGTGTAGCACACAGGACTGAACATTTTGAAAATATTCGGTAAATTTTACGCTCGACATCTCGCGATCCAATATAAAGTCTTATAGAAAGTCCATCAAGCGCGCCCAGTTTTTTCCAATGTGCCGCCGGTGTTCCCAGTGTGCGGGCAGACACTGTACAGCGTGACCAGTGCCTCCCAGCGCGCTGTAAGACACTGGGCGACGCTGCACAGTGTGTCCCAGTGCGTTACAGCGCACTGGGCGACACTGGCCACGCTGTACAGTGCGTCCCAGTGTCTCCCAGCGCGCTGGAGTACACTGGGACACACTGTACAGCGTTTCCAGTGTCACCCAGCGCGCTAAAACGCACTGGGAGACACTGGAAACGCTGTTTTTTAGGGGCGAGGCTCCTAAGGGTGTGGGTCTGTCCCTCCTCTGTAGTAGTAGTAGCAGCAGTAGTAGTAGTAGTAGTAGTAGTAGTAGTAGTAGTAGTAGTAGTAGTAGGTAGATAGCCACGTATAGTGGAATGTACCCACTCCACGTGATAAAGATGACGATGACGCAGTATAGTGGAATGTACCCTCTACACGCGATAACGCTGACGATGACGCTGATGACCATGAAGTATAAGCGCGTTCCAGACCACACATTCTCTTTCTGCCATGGATGAAAACGATCGAGCTTCGCCCACTCATCATCATTCACTTCGTGGATATGGCGTGATTTTTTTTCGATAGAGTTTTCTCTGTTTCCGTCTTTTCTGTCTTTATTTCTATTATTTCTTCCTCTCTCTTTCTTGCTTGCTCTCTCTCTTTTTTTTCTTTTTTTACGTGTTAGCCTGTGTTACGCCAAGCAACGACAGCATACGAGAGCCCGGACCCCTGAAGTGCTCCGCACTTAATATCATCAAGGCGCTCGAAGAACAAAGGGAAGAAGACTTCTTGGCGCGAGCGAGCGCTCAATATGCGACAGATGGCTATGCTATACGTGGTGTTGTTTGTTTTTCGCAAAGCTACGACAGCATGCAACGACAGTATACGACAGCCCGGGCCCCTAAAGTGCTCCGCACCTAAATTACTTATCAGCGCATTCCCTAGGCAAGAGGCGATACCTATCAGTCAGTTGCGCGTCATGGTCTACGTGAGAGATAACTGGTGGGTGTCTGTGTTTTCACGTCGTGTCGCTTTAACATGAATACTCACCAACTAGCTCAGCTATCGGTTATTCAAAGTTTTTCATTGCATTTAGTTCTCTATTCATTTATAGACTTACTCGAGTGAAAATGAAAGGCAAGAATGCATTAACCCATCGATATATGTTACTTATCTATATTATTTATCTATGCACAATGTAGTAGGTCCAAGACTCCACGAATCAGGCGATACTGCTGAGACGTTTGGAGAAGACCAAGATACGACTACTTCCGGGTGGCTGTTCTCTTTGTGTCCACCTAAAGGAGATGTCCACAGTCCATTTCGGCACAGCGCATTCAGTTACTCGAAAAAGCGGTGAACAGTGTTGTTTGCTCTTGACCACGTCGATGCACCGAACCCGGAAGCACATTCCAAGCGTAAAAAGTGTACGAAATTTACAGAAATAGGAACTTGCGAAGTCTGAACTTGCATATGAATGTGTCCCAGATGTTTGAGAACGATGCAGGGAATGCGTACCGACCTTCACAGGTGTGTTAGACGGGAGGCCGCATGAAACCTAATTCGATGGCTTACGCGATCAGAATTTATACACGGCCTCAGAGATTTACGCCCGAAAGCTGATGTCTGGCGCTGTGTTCGTTGCGTTGAAGCACATTCCGTCCCTCGCATTAGTGTTGAGAGTTGTGAAAGCTTCGTGACATCAAAATCACATTGCGAAAGAAGACCCCGAAACAGGGGGTGCGCCGGTCGCCGAACTCCGGCCAATCAGCTGTGGCCGAAATGGACAGTCCACTAGGGGGGACACACTGAGAATAATTCCCCAGCCATAAAAAGTGGAACAGGAGCATGCTGGGAACTGTGACTAGAGCGTAGACCACGAGGCGGGAGCGGCGTCAAAAGAGGTAGGTTTCTGTACGCTAGACGCGCGCTCTCGTGATTTTTTTTTCCATGAGCTCACCAACAAAAAGGGAAAGAAACAAGAGGCATAGAGGAAATTCTGACACGAGCCCTAGGACATAGCGGCTTCAGAGGAGGTTCGCTTATAGATGCTAGGCGCGCACTCTCTTATTTTTCCCCCACTGTGGTTGATGTGCGTTCCGTTCCTCTAATTTGAGTCGATAGCTGTGAAAACTTCGTGAGATCAAAATAACGTTGAAGAGTAATGACCAAAAAGAAGGGCGCGCTGTTGGCCGAGCTCCCACCGTCAGCGGCGGCTGAAATGGAGTCAATTACATGGACGCATCGAGAAGAGCTACCCCGGTGACGTGATGTATTTTATGTCCGGATTCTCCGTTCGGATTAATATAAAGGACTAACGGCGGCGCGCCGCAATATTTGCTCGGCGGCGGCGGCGCGAGAGGCGTGAGCGAAAACAGGTGGCGGCGGCGGCGCGGCGCGGCGGCGCACAGCTCTACTCTGGTGACTGTGGTGCTGGTTGACGGCTTTATTGTACTACAGTGTTCTGGTTTGCATAGTGGGTGCTTCCCTACTTCATGAAAGTGACCGGACGCGGGACGCGGGAGGGATGGACAAAGCCCCCGCCATAAGATGCGTCGCATCTAAAAGTTATGCGGGTGGACGATATTAAGAAGCTTGCGGCTACAACGTGGTTGCAGTAAGCACATGATCGAGTTGATTGGCGGAACATTGCATAGGCCTATGCCTTGTAGTTGGCGTAGTTAGACTGATGATGACGATTATGGTGATAATGTTGATGAAATTAAAGTAACTCATGGAAATGATATGTCAGCCAATGATTCTGTTGTCCGCCAAGGTGGTGTAGCGGTTACAATGCTCGGCTGCTGCCCCGAGGATCGCGGATTCATTCCGAGCTGTGGCGGTCGCATTTCGATGGAGGCGAAATGGCGGAGGCCCGTGTACTGCATGATGTCAGTGCATGTGAACGAACATCAGATGATCGAAATTTCCGGAGTCCGGCGTGCCTCGTGATCATATCGTGGTTCTGGCACGTAAAACCCCTGTTATTAATAAATCTGTTACAAAGGTTATGGATTTGTATAGGCGCTTACAGAATGTATCTTGCGAGTCTGCATAGTGGTAACCATGGTGGTAAAAAGGGAGATGTGGCAATACGGCCATGCTTCGCCAATGCGCCGCGCTTTACGGGAGAGCTTTCGAGTCTCTGCGTCTTTGCACAAGGTGGCAGCAGGGGTACTGCGGCCCGCTTTCTGCGTTCCGCCGCACTTGAAAGTACGTAGCTGGCGTGCGTCGTCAGCAAAGTGCAATTTTACGTCTCAGACTTTCCAGAAAGAATTTCGCGGTGTAGAGCCGTAGAACAGAGAGGTCTTCAATTACAATGAAGAGTTGCCGTCGCTGAAGACGGGCTTTTCCCACTGATTTGCGCTCGCAGCGTCACGCGGACATCTTGTTTATTCTGTATTAATGGGATTGGTTTAGTTCTCTATATTGCTGGATTCTGATTGGTTTTGTGAAGTATAAGGTGACTAATGCGTCAGCGCCAAGTGAATCACCTGTTTTCTTTTCTTGCAATGTAAGAAAAAACGCCGTTATTAGCATGTACGACTATACGGAAACAGTATTTGCTATTTTCATTACGACTGCTGGCGTGTTAGCGTATACATATATGCATGGATGAATGTATGAGTGCGCGTGTGCTTAAAAGCAGATATATCCTGGCCGAGGCTTGCCTTGTGTCAAAGATAGAGAATTACCATCATCATAAACCGGCACGGGCTCATTTCAACCGATTCTTCATCTTCGTCCTCTTCTTCCTCTTTTGTTTCGCTCCTAAAACACGTGCGCGAATTTGTCCGGCGCTGGATGCAATAACTCTTATGGGCAATAGAACGAGTACAGAGAAAGATAGAGAGAGAGAAAGAAAGCGAAAATAAGAAAAAGAAATTTTAGACGAGAAAAATTTGCTGACGATGGGAGATTTGAACTCGCGTACCCACGATCCGAAGTCGAACGCCATAAACACTTGGCTACAGGCACGCTCGAAGGCCATAGCGTGGCCTTGTATGATACAATATGATAAATTGGTGGGATAGAGAATTGAGGGTGAGGAGGAAAATGTGAGGGTGAGGAGGAGGGGAGAGAGTAAAGCATAGCATAGAAAGAAAGAATAATAATGAGAAGTAACAGATATATAGAAACGCCAAGGAACGTGTAGGGGATGTTATTTCTAATAACTATGATATAAACGTGAAGAAAGTAAGGTGGACGAAACGATAACTTCCCACTGCCAGGGGCCGAACCCGCAACCTTCGAATTACGCGTCCGATGCTCCACTTAGAGGGGCGGCCATCCCCCCCCGTCCACTTCGTAGGATATATCTGTGGATTTTTACCTGGCACTTTTAGTCAGCGCCGATCGCAGCTATGGCAGCTAGTGTGGAACTCTATTTTTTCTGCCTGCTGGCATCACGTAGCACGTGATTTTTTTACGAGCTGGCAGGCATAGGTCGGCACTTTAAGGGAGTACTCACTCAAACTCACTCACCACAATTTTTTCAGCCATCCCACTCACTCACGTTCATACTCACGCCTACTCACCCTCATGAGTTCTCACTCACGTTCACACTCACGTCCACTCACACTCATGAGTACTCACTCACGTTCACACTCATGTCCACTCACACTCATGAGTACTCACTCACGTTCACACTCACGACTACTCACACTCGTAGGCACTCACTCACGTTCATACTCACGCCTACTCACCTCGTAGGCACTCACTCACGTTCTCACGCCTGCTCACACACATAAGCACTCACTCACGTTCATACTCACGCCTTTTCACACTCATGAGTACTCACTCACGTTCATACTCACGCCTACTCACTCTCATGAGTACTCACTCACGTTCACACACACTACCCACACTCGTAGGCACTCACTCACGTTCACACTCACGCCCAGTCACACTCATGAGTACTCACTCACGTTCATATTCACGCCTACTCACTCTCATGAGTACTCACTCACGGTCACACTCACGTCCAGTCACACTGAGGAACTCACTCACGTTCACACTCACGACTACTCACACTCATGGCACTCACTCACATTCATTCTCACGCCTACTCACAGACATAAGCACTCACTCGTGTTCATACTCACGCCCACTTACAGTCATAGGCACTCACTCACGTTCATACTCACTCGTAGCCACTTATGTGAATACTCACGCCTACTCACACTCATAGGCACTCACTCTCATACTCACACCTACTCACACTTACAGGCACTCACTTTCGTACTCACACCTCACACTCATAAACACTCACGTTCATACTCACGCCTGCTCACAGTCATAGGCTCTCACGCACGTTCATACTCACGTGTGATCACACTCATAGGCACTCACGCTCGTACTGACGCCTACTCACACTCATAGGCACTCACTCAGGTTCATAATCACGCCTACTCACACTCATAAGTACTCACTCACGTTCGTACTCACGTGTACGCACACTCGTAGGCACTCACTCATGTTCACGTTCAGGCGCGTCGTCCTGTCTCCTTCGTGCTTGCGTGAGGTGTTCTTTTCGCGTTTTTTGCAAACATGACTCACGTTCACACTCATGTGTGCTCGAACTCATACGTACTCACTCACGTTCATACTCACGCCAAAGCCATTGGTAGTCACTCATGATCGTTCTCACCATAAGCGTGCGCAGGGTTCCCCTTCAGGGGGTGGAAGGTTCGTCGCAGCGCCCCCCCCCTCCCTATCATGTCAGTACATGAGGCTGACTTTGCCCCCCCCCCCCCCCTTCGACATCCTTCCTATTATGTCAATGTATAGGGCTGGCTCTGCGACTGTTCATCGTATATCTGTGCGTACAACATTTGTACATATCATTAGCGTCATTTCATAACGTTTCGCTTAAAAAAAACATTATAACCTAGTCACCTTACCTCCGCATGCTTCGCATAACATCGATTCCCATGGTACTTGGGATCTGCCGACTTTTTCATTTGTCATCCTGTTTTTAATATTTTTGCTCTTAAGTGCACGTGAAAAGTCTGGGATTCGTGAGAGAGTGCTATGAAAGACACAAACTTACGGGCCAGCCCGAACCTCTACGGACTACGAACTGGCACATATACACGTTGTCCTGCGACATCTTTTTCCGGCTTTTAGTTTTCGCACTTTGATGAGTATTAATGTGAAATATATTTTTGCTATAGCCAAAGTAAAATGTAGTGCTGAATGACGTCGAGGATTGCCCTCAAGCTGATGAGAACAAAAGGAAAGTAAAATGGTAAACGACAGGCCAACGTAGATGCAGTCAGGATAAAAGCAGAAATTTATGATTTTCCCTGACAAGTCACACGACGCTTTCGAACAAGAAGGAAAATATCAACGTGGAATGATGACTAATACCATAACCACACTGATCTACGAAACAGCAATTTGTAGATAAATCACCAAGGCAAGCATTAAGTAAGTCCAAAAAAAAAAACATAAATAAACACGGTAACGCGTCAATATTAGGTACCAACTCAAGTGATCAAGTATATTAGTAGGATGTAGAAAGCAGAACACCACTATGTTAGCTGACGCAATCACTTACGGTTGCTCACTGCACAAACTCATTTTGTCAAGTACTAGCAGAAATTTTACTCGTGGTTTATTCGCACATGTCACCGTTCCGAGGCAAATTAGTAGTCGAAACAGTGCTACACTCGAAGAAAATAAAAAAAAAATTCAACCCGACTCTCTTCGGTAGTTCATTTGACCTCTTTTGGAAGGTAGACTCAGAAAATGTGACCTAACTTTTCTGCATCTGACCATTGTCCCTCGTTTCGATCGGCTATAGCATGTCGAAGACGCCACCGTATGAGTCAAATACACAGCGTGGCTGGCGTTTGGCGCCGTTCGCGTACGCTACCTAGCGGTAGAGTGGTTACCACCTCTTCAATGAAGGAAGACAGGACGGGGTAGTGGGGGGGGGGGGGGGACATACACTAACGTAGGGAGTCGGAGAAATCAGTTTTCTTTATTGCGGTATGTTCCAGACAAATTCATTGTTTCTTTATTGTTGCGGTCTCTTGAAATAGTACTTCAGCTGGCTGCGCGCTGTTCGCAACACTTCATCTTCCTGGAGAATGTACTCGTGAAAGTTTGCGCACTTCACGCGGAAGTTTTGCTAAAGTGGCTAAAGCCCCTCGCAGCCACCGCTAGCCACCGCAACATAGCTTCGTGCGTGCAATTCGTGCTAACGTCGTGTTCCGTATTGTGACGCTCGTTGTTGGGCTTGCGTTGGATCACTTAAAAAATTTTAACTGGATGGTCCGGAACAAATCCGGGTAATATAGCTGTCCGGACAGGGATGGTGCGGGACTCGACATGCTGTATGAAAATTCGGGACAGTACCGTGAAATCCGGGACGGGTGGTAACCCTAAGTGTACTAGAACTGTTGAGTGGCGTGAACACGCCTCGCCGCCTGATGCCTTCCGCGTCGACATATATCCTTGCTTCATATATGCCTTTGAGAGATACCGCTAACTAATTTTTATAACCGAAGCGACTGCTGGAAGGTACGAAAATTACAAAAAAAAATGAAAACGGGCTGATTGCAACAGTGTAGATTCACGATCTCTGTGTAATTGAGCCGAACTAATTGCTGGGCTTGTTGGTACATTACTGTCAGTTAACTAAACGCCGGACGACCGTCAGAAGAAAGAGGCACATGAAGCAGAAAGTGCGAGCCTTATTGATTTCTTCTGTCCTGATCCTTTCTTCTATTGGTGATTCGGCGTCTATAGTTTATTCAGAGTAACTGAGCCGCTTTACTGGAATTTAGCTATGCTCAGAAATCTGGGTGCATATATTTTATCCTGCAGGAAGCAGGCCGAATATTTACCCATGGAGACGCTGTGTGTACGGTGCGTCTCTTTACAAATGCGCTGAGTAAATGTGACTTTTTGAACATTACGGGGGGCTCAATGCATGGTA
>JALIZH010027701.1:0-12001 GCA_030522465.1 Rhipicephalus appendiculatus
TTCATTGTCGTCCTTGTTCGATTGGTATTCAATTCGATGTCGTCTGCATTCGATTCTTCACCGATTCCGTGTCACTGCTATCTTTTCTTACCGATTCGATGTCGTCGGCATTCGATTCTTCATCGATTCTGTGTCATTGCTATCTTTTCTTACCGATTCGATGTCATCGTTCTTCGAATCGTAATCGATTCGGTGCCATGATTATTCGATTCCTATAAGAAGAGGTATCATCGTTATTCCATTTTTATTTGAATCGGTGTCACGGTTATTCGATTCTTATTCGAAACGGTGTCATCGTTATTCGATTCGTATTCGATTCGGTGTGATCGTTATTCGATTGTCATTCCATTCATTGTCGTCCTCGTTCGATTGGTATTCAATTCCATGTCGTCGGCATTCGATTCTTCATCGATTCTGTGTCATTGATATTTGTTCTTACCGATTCGGTGACATCGTTATTCGAATCCTAATCGATTCAGTGCCATGATTATTCGATTCTTATAAGAAGAGATATCGTTATTCCATTTTTATTTGAATCGGTGTCATGGTTTTTCGATTCTTATTCGAAACGGCGTCATCGTTATTCGATTCGTATTCGATTCGGTGTGTTCGTTATTCGATTCGTATTCGATTCCGTGTCGTCGCTATTCGATTCGTATTAGATTCGGTGTCATCGTTATTCGATTCTCATTCCATTCATTGTCGTCCTTGTTCGATTGGTATTCAATTCGGTGTCGTCGGCATTCGATACTTCATCGATTCTGTGTCATTGCTATTTTTTCTTACCGATTCGGTGTCATCGTTATTCGAATCATAATCGATTCGGTGCCATGATTATTCGATTTCTATAAGAAGAGGTATCATCGTTATTCCACTTTTATTTGAATCGGTGTCACGGCTTTTCGATTCTTATTCGACACGGTGTCATCGTTATTCGATTCGTATTAGACTCGGTGTCATCGTTATTCTATTCGTATTCGATTCCGTGTCGTCGCTATTCGATTCGTATTGGATTCGGTGTCATCGTTATTCGAATGTCATTCGATTCATTGTCGTCCTTATTCGATTGTTATTCAATTCGGTGTCGTCGGCATTCGATTCTTCATCGATTCTGAATCATTGCTATTTTATTCTTACCGATTCGGTGTCATCGTTATTCGAATCCTAATCGATTCGGTGCCATGATTATTCGATTCTTATAAGAAGAGGTATCATCATTATTCCATTTTTATTGGAATCGGTCTTACGGCTATTCGATTCTTATTCGAAACGGTGTCATCTTTATTCGATTCGTATTCTATTCGGTGTGATCGTTATTCGATTCTCATTCCATTCATTGTCGTCCTTGTTCGATTGGTATTCAATTCGATGTCGTCTGCATTCGATTCTTCACCGATTCCGTGTCACTGCTATCTTTTCTTACCGATTCGATGTCGTCGGCATTCGATTCTTCATCGATTCTGTGTCATTGCTATTTTTTCTTACCGATTCGATGTCATCGTTCTTCGAATCGTAATTGATTCGGTGCCATGATTATTCGATTCCTATAAGAAGAGGTATCATCGTTATTCCATTTGTGTTTGAATCGGTGTCACGGTTTTTCGATTCTTATTCGAAACGGTGTCATCGTTATTCGATTCGTATTCTATTCGGTGTGATCGTTATTCGATTCTCATTCTATTCATTGTCGTCCTTGTTCGATTGGTATTCAATTCGATGTCGTCTGCATTCGATTCTTCACCGATTCCGTGTCGTTGCTATTTTTTTCTTACCGATTCGGTGTCATCGTTATTCGAATCCTAATCGATTCGGTGCCATGATTATTCGATTCTTATAAGAAGAGGTATCATCGTTATTCCATTTTTATTTGAATCGGTGTCACGGCTATTCGATTCTTATTCGAAACGGTGTCATCGTATTCGATTCGTATTAGACTCGGTGTAATCGTTATTCTATTCGTATTCGATTCCGTGTCGTCGCTATTCGATTCGTATTGGATTCGGTGTCATCGTTATTCGAATGTCATTCGATTCATTGTCGTCCTTATTCGATTGTTATTCAATTCGGTGTCGTCGGCATTCGATTCTTCATCGATTCTGAGTCATTGCTATTTTATTCTTACCGATTCGGTGTCATCGTTATTCGAATCCTAATCGATTCGGTGCCATGATTATTCGATTCTTATAAGAAGAGGTATCATCGTTATTCCATTTTTATTGGAATCGGTCTTACGGCTATTCGATTCTTATTCGAAACGGTGTCATCTTTATTCGATTCGTATTCTATTCGGTGTGATCGTTATTCGATTCTCATTCCATTCATTGTCGTCCTTGTTCGATTGGTATTCAATTCGGTGTCGTCGGCATTAGATTCTTCATCGATTCCGTGACACTGCTATCTTTTCTTACCGATTCGATGTCATCGTTCTTCGAATCGTAATTGATTCGGTGCCATGATTATTCGATTCCTAGAAGAAGAGGTATCATCATTATTCCATTTTTATTTGAATCGGTGTCACGGTTTTTCGATTCTTATTCGAAACGGTGTCATCGTTATTCGATTCGTATTCTATTCGGTGTGATCGTTATTCGATTCTCATTCCATTCATTGTCGTCCTTGTTCGATTGGTATTCAATTCGATGTCGTCTGCATTCGATTCTTCACCGATTCCGTGTCATTGCTATTTTTTTCTTACCGATTCGGTGTCATCGTTATTCGAATCCTAATCGATTCGGTGCCATGATTATTCGATTCTTATAAGAAGAGGTATCATCGTTATTCCAATTTTATTTGAATCGGTGTCACGGCTATTCGATTCTTATTCGAAACGGTGTCATCATTATTCGATTCGTATTAGACTCGGTGTCATCGTTATTCTATTCGTATTCGATTCCGTGTCGTCGCTATCCGATTCGTATTGGATTCGGTGTCATCGTTATTCGAATGTCATTCGATTCATTGTCGTCCTTATTCGATTGTTATTCAATTCGGTGTCGTCGGCATTCGATTCTTCATCGATTCTGAGTCATTGCTATTTTATTCTTACCGATTCGGTGTCATCGTTATTCGAATCCTAATCGATTCGGTGCCATGATTATTCGATTCTTATAAGTAGAGGTATCATCGTTATTCCATTTTTATTGGAATCGGTCTTACGGCTATTCGATTCTTATTCGAAACGGTGTCATCTTTATTCGATTCGTATTCTATTCGGTGTGATCGTTATTCGATTCTCATTCCATTCATTGTCGTCCTTGTTCGATTGGTATTCAATTCGGTGTCGTCGGCATTAGATTCTTCATCGATTCCGTGTCACTGCTATCTTTTCTTACCGATTCGATGTCGTCGGCATTCGATTCTTCATCGATTCTGTGTCATTGCTATTTTTTCTTACCGATTCGATGTCATCGTTCTTCGAATCGTAATTGATTCGGTGCCATGATTATTCGATTCCTATAAGAAGAGGTATCATCGTTATTCCATTTTTATTTGAATCGGTGTCACGGTTTTTCGATTCTTATTCGAAACGGTGTCTTCGTTATTCGATTCGTATTAGATTCGGTGTCATCGTTATTCGATTCTCATTCCATTCATTGTCGTCCTTGTTCGATTGGTATTCAATTCGGTGTCGTCGGCATTCGATTCGTATTCGATTCCGTGTCGTCGCTATTCGATTCGCATTG
This sequence comes from Rhipicephalus appendiculatus, assembly GCA_030522465.1. Classification (NCBI taxonomy): domain Eukaryota; kingdom Metazoa; phylum Arthropoda; class Arachnida; order Ixodida; family Ixodidae; genus Rhipicephalus; species Rhipicephalus appendiculatus. The sequence continues at coordinate 3,684 of JALIZH010027701.1, forward strand.
GATTCGGTGTGATCGTTATTGGATTCTCATTCGATTCATTGTCGTCCTTATTCGATTGTTATTCAATTTTGTGTCGTCGGCATTCAATTCTTCATCGATTCTGTGTAATGATATTTTTTCTTACCGATTCGGTGTCATCGTTATTCGAATCCTAATCGATTCAGTGCCATGATTATTCGATTCTTATAAGAACAGGTATCATCGTTATTCCATTTTTATATGATTCGGTGTCACGGTTATTCGATTCTTATTCGAAACGGTGTCTTCGTTATTCGATTCGTATTAGATTCGGTGTCATCGTTATTCGATTCTCATTCCATTCATTGTCGTCCTTGTTCGATTGGTATTCAATTCGGTGTCGTCGGCATTCGATTCTTCATCGATTCTGTGTCATTTTTTCTTACCGATTCGGTGTTATCGTTATTCTATTCGTAATCGATTCGGTGCCATGATTATTCGATTTCTATAAGAAGAGGTATCATCGTTATTCCACTTTTATTTAAATCGGTGACATGGTTTTTCGATTCTTATTCGAAACGGCGTCATCGTTATTCGATTCGGATTCGATTCGGTGTGTTCGTTATTCGATTCGTATTCGATTCCGTGTCGTCGCTATTCGATTCGTATTGGATTCGGTGTCATCGTTATTCGATTCTCATTCGATTCATTGTCGTCCTTATTCGATTGTTATTCAATTCGGTGTCGTGGGCATTTGATTCTTCATCGATTCTGTGTCATTGCTATTTTTTCTTACCGATTCGGTGTCACCGTTATTCGAATCATAATCGATTCGGTGCCATGATTATTCGATTTCTATAAGAAGAGGTATCATCGTTATTCCACTTTTATTTGAATCGGTGTCACGGCTATTCGATTCTTATTCGACACCGTGTCATCGTTATTCGATTCGTATTAGACGCGGTGTCATCGTTATTCTATTCGTATTCGATTCCGTGTCGTCGCTATTCGATTCGTATTGGATTCGGTGTCATCGTTATTCGAATGTCATTCGATTGATTCTCGTCCTTATTCGATTGTTATTCAATTCGGTGTCGTCGGCATTCGATTCTTCATCGATTCTGAGTCATTGCTATTTTATTCTTACCGATTCGGTGTCATCGTTATTCGAATCCTAATCGATTCGGTGCCATGATTATTCGATTCTTATAAGAAGAGGTATCATCATTATTCCATTTTATTGGAATCGGTCTTACGGCTATTCGATTCTTATTCGAAACGGTGTCATTTTTATTCGATTCGTATTCTATTCGGTGTGATCGTTATTCGATTCTCATTCCATTCATTGTCGTCCTTGTTCGATTGGTATTCAATTCGATGTCGTCTGCATTCGATTCTTCACCGATTCCGTGTCACTGCTATCTTTTCTTACCGATTCGATGTCGTCGGCATTCGATTCTTCATTGATTCTGTGTCATTGCTATTTTTTCTTACCGATTCGATGTCATCGTTCTTCGAATCGTAATTGATTCGGTGCCATGATTATTCGATTCCTATAAGAAGAGGTATCATCGTTATTCCATTTTTATTTGAATCGGTGTCACGGTTTTTCGATTCTTATTCGAAACGGTGTCATCGTTATTCGATTCGTATTCTATTCGGTGTAATCGTTATTCGATTCTCATTCCATTCATTGTCGTCCTTGTTCGATTGGTATTCAATTCGATGTCGTCTGGATTCGATTCTTCACCGATTCCGTGTCATTGCTATTTTTTTCTTACCGATTCGGTGTCATCGTTATTCGAATCCTAATCGATTCGGTGCCATGATTATTCGATTCTTATAAGAAGAGGTATCATCGTTATTCCATTTTTATTTGAATCGGTGTCACGGCTATTCGATTCTTATTCGAAACGGTGTCATCGTTATACGATTCGTATTAGACTCGGTGTCATCGTTATTCTACTCGTATTCGATTCCGTGTCGTCGCTATTCGATTCGTATTGGATTCGGTGTCATTGTTATTCGAATGTCATTCGATTCATTGTCGTCCTTATTCGATTGTTATTCAATTCGGTGTCGTCGGCATTCGATTCTTCATGGATTCTGAGTCATTGCTATTTTATTCTTACCGATTCGGTGTCATCGTTATTCGAATCCTAATCGATTCGGTGCCATGATAATTCGATTCTTATAAGAAGAGGTATCATCGTTATTCCATTTTTATTGGAATCGGTCTTACGGCTATTCGATTCTTATTCGAAACGGTGTCATCTTTATTCGATTCGTATTCTATTCGGTGTGATCGTTATTCGATTCTCATTCCATTCATTGTCGTCCTTGTTCGATTGGTATTCAATTCGGTGTCGTCGGCATTAGATTCTTCATCGATTCCGTGTCACTGCTATCTTTTCTTACCGATTCGATGTCGTCGGCATTCGATTCTTCATCGATTCTGTGTCATTGCTATTTTTTCTTACCGATTCGATGTCATCGTTCTTCGAATCGTAATTGATTCGGTGCCATGATTATTCGATTCCTATAAGAAGAGGTATCATCGTTATTCCATTTTTATTTGAATCGGTGTCACGGTTTTTCGATTCTTATTCGAAACGGTGTCTTCGTTATTCGATTCGTATTAGATTCGGTGTCATCGTTATTCGATTCTCATTCCATTCATTGTCGTCCTTGTTCGATTGGTATTCAATTCGGTGTCGTCGGCATTCGATTCGTATTCGATTCCGTGTCGTCGCTATTCGATTCGCATTGGATTCGGTGTGATCGTTATTGGATTCTCATTCGATTCATTGTCGTCCTTATTCGATTGTTATTCAATTTTGTGTCGTCGGCATTCAATTCTTCATCGATTCTGTGTAATGATATTTTTTCTTACCGATTCGGTGTCATCGTTATTCGAATCCTAATCGATTCAGTGCCATGATTATTCGATTCTTATAAGACCAGGTATCATCGTTATTCCATTTTTATATGATTCGGTGTCACGGTTATTCGATTCTTATTCGAAACGGTGTCTTCGTTATTCGATTCGTATTAGATTCGGTGTCATCGTTATTCGATTCTCATTCCATTCATTGTCGTCCTTGTTCGATTGGTATTCAATTCGGTGTCGTCGGCATTCGATTCTTCATCGATTCTGTGTCATTTTTTCTTACCGATTCGGTGTTATCGTTATTCTATTCGTAATCGATTCGGTGCCATGATTATTCGATTTCTATAAGAAGAGGTATCATCGTTATTCCACTTTTATTTGAATCGGTGACATGGTTTTTCGATTCTTATTCGAAACGGCGTCGTCGTTATTCGATTCGGACTCGATTCGGTGTGTTCGTTATTCGATTCGTATTCGATTCCGTGTCGTCGCTATTCGATTCGTATTGGATTCGGTGTCATCGTTATTCGATTCTCATTCGATTCATTGTCGTCCTTATTCGATTGTTATTCAATTCGGTGTCGTCGGCATTCGATTCTTCATCGATTCTGAGTCATTGCTATTTTATTCTTACCGATTCGGTGTCATCGTTATTCGAATCCTAATCGATTCGGTGCCATGATTATTCGATTCTTATAAGAAGAGGTATCATCATTATTCCATTTTTATTGGAATCGGTCTTACGGCTATTCGATTCTTATTCGAAACGGTGTCATTTTTATTCGATTCGTATTCTATTCGGTGTGATCGTTATTCGATTCTCATTCCATTCGTTGTCGTCCTTGTTCGATTGGTATTCAATTCGATGTCGTCTGCATTCGATTCTTCACCGATTCCGTGTCACTGCTATCTTTTCTTACCGATTCGATGTCGTCGGCATTCGATTCTTCATCGATTCTGTGTCATTGCTATTTTTTCTTACCGATTCGATGTCATCGTTCTTCGAATCGTAATTGATTCGGTGCCATGATTATTCGATTCCTATAAGAAGAGGTATCATCGTTATTCCATTTTTATTTGAATCGGTGTCACGGTTTTTCGATTCTTATTCGAAACGGTGTCATCGTTATTCGATTCGTATTCTATTCGGTGTAATCGTTATTCGATTCTCATTCCATTCATTGTCGTCCTTGTTCGATTGGTATTCAATTCGATGTCGTCTGCATTCGATTCTTCACCGATTCCGTGTCATTGCTATTTTTTTCTTACCGATTCGGTGTCATCGTTATTCGAATCCTAATCGATTCGGTGCCATGATTATTCGATTCTTATAAGAAGAGGTATCATCGTTATTACATTTTTATTTGAATCGGTGTCACGGCTATTCGATTCTTATTCGAAACGGTGTCATCGTTATTCGATTCGTATTAGATTCGGTGTGATCGTTATTCGATTATCATTCCATTCATTGTCGTCCTTGTTCGATTGGTGTTCAATTCGGTGTCGTCGGCATTCGATTCTTCATCGATTCTGTGTCATTGCTATTTTATTGTTACCGATTCGGTGTCATCGTTATTCGAATCCTAATCGATTCGGTGCCATGATTATTCGATTCTTATAAGAAGAGGTATCATCGTTATTCCATTTTTATTTGAATCGGTGTCACGGCTATTCGATTCTTATTCGACACGGTGTCATCGTTATTCGATTCGTATTAGATTCGGTGTCATCGTTATTGGATTCGTATTCGATTCCGTGTCGTCGCTTTTCGATTCGTATTGGATTCGGTGTGATCGTTATTCGAATGTCATTCGATTCATTGTCGTCCTTATTCGATTGTTATTCAATTCGGTGTCGTCGGCATTCGATTCTTCATCGAATCTGTGTCAATGATATTTTTTCTTACCGATTCGGTGTCATCGTTATTCGAATCCTAATCGATTCAGTGCCATGATTATTCGTTTCTTATAAGAAGAGGTATCATCGTTATTCCATTTTTATTTGAATCGGTGTCACGGTTATTCGATTCTTATTCGAAACGGTGTCATCGTTATTCGATTCGTATTCGATTCGGTGTGATCGTTATCCGATTCTCATTTTATTCATTGTCGTCCTTGTTCGATTGGTATTCAATTCGGTGTTGTCGGCATTCGATTCTTCATCGATTCTGTGTCATTGCTATTTTTTCTTACCGATTCGGTGTCATCGTTATTCGAATCATAATAGATTCGATGCCATGATTATTCGATTCTTATAAGAAGAGGTATCATCGTTATTCCATTTTTATTTGAATCGGTGTCACGGTTTTTCGATTCTTATTCGAAACGGTGTCTTCGTTATTCGATTCGTATTAGATTCGGTGTCATCGTTATTCGATTCCTATTCGATTCCGTGTCGTCGCTTTTCGATTCGTATTGGATTCGGTGTGATCGTTATTCGATTCTCATTCCATTCATTGTCGTCCTTATTCGATTGGTATTCAATTCGGTGTCGTCGGCATTCGATTCTTCATCGCTTCTGTGTCATTGCTATTTTATTCTTATCGATTCGGTGTCATCGTTATTCGAATCCTAATCGATTCGGTGCCATGATTATTCGATTCTTATAAGAAGAGGTATCATCGTTATTCCATTCTTATTTGAATCGGTGTCACGGTTATTCGATTCTTATTCGAAACGGTGTCATCGTTATTCGATTCGTATTCGATTCGGTGTGATCGTTATTCGATTCTCATTCCATTCATTGTCGTCCCTGTTCGATTGGTATTCAATTCGGCGTCGTCTTCATTCGATTCTTCATCGATTCTGTGTCATTGCTATTTTATCTTACTGATTCGGTGTCATTGTTATTCGAATTGTAATCGATTCGGTGCCATGATTCCTCTATTTTTTATAAGAAGAGGTATCATCGTTATTCCATTCTTATTTGAATCGGTGTCACGGTTATTCGATTCGTATTCGAAACGGTGTCATCTTTATTCGATTCGTATTGGATTCGGTGTGATCGTTGTTCGATTCGTATTCGATTCCGTGTCGTCGCTATTCGATTCGTATTGGATTCGGTGTCATCGTTATTCGATTCTCATTCCATTCATTGTCGTCCTTATTCGATTGGTATTCAATTCGGTGTCGTCGGCATTCGTTTCGTCATCGATTCTGTGTCATTGCTATTTTTTCTTACCGATTCGGTGTCTTCGTTATTCGAATCATAATAGATTCGATGCCATGACCATGATTATTCGATTCTGATAAGAAGAGGTATCATCGTTATTCCATTTTTATTTGAATCGGTGTCACGGTTATTCGATTCTTATTCGAAACGGTGTCATCTTTATTCGATTCGTATTCGATTCGGTGTGATCGTTGTTCGATTCGTATTCGATTCCGTGTCGTCGCTATTCGATTCGTATTGGATTCGGTGTCATCGTTATTCGATTCTCATTCCATTTATTGTCGTCCTTGTTCGATTGGTATTCAATTCGGTGTCGTCGGCATTCGATTCTTCATCGATTCTGTGTCATTGCTATTTTATTCTTACCGATTCGGTGTCATCGTTATTCGAATGCTAATCGATTCGGTGCCATGATTATTCGATTCTTATAAGAACAGGTATCATCGTTATTCCATTTTTATTTGAATCGGTGTCACGGCTATTCGATTCTTATTCGACACAGTGTCATCGTTATTCGATTCGTATTAGATTCGGTGTCATCGTTATTCGATTCGTATTCCATTCCGTGTCGTCGCTTTTCGATTCGTATTGGATTCGGTGTGATCGTTATTCGATTCTCATTCCATTCATTGTCGTCCTTATTCGATTGGTATTCAATTCGGTGTCGTCGGCATTCGATTCTTCATCGCTTCTGTGTCATTGCTATTTTATTCTTATCGATTCGGTGTCATCGTTATTCGAATCCAAATCGATTCGGTGCCATGATTATTCGATTCTTATAAGAAGAGGTATCATCGTTATTCCATTGTTATTTGAATCGGTGTCACGGTTATTCGATTCTTATTCGAAACGGTGTCATCGTTATTCGATTCGTATTCGATTCGGTGTGATCGTTATTCGATTCTCATTCCATTCATTGTCGTCCTTGTTCGATTGGTATTCAATTCGGTGTCGTCGGCATTCGATTCTTCATCGATTCTGTGTCATTGCTATTTTTTTTTACCGATTCGGTGTCATCGTTATTCGAATCCTAATCGATTCGGTGCCATGATTATTCGATTCCAATAAGAAGATGTATCATCGTTATTCCATTTTTATTTGAATCGGTGTCACGGTTATTCCATTCTTATTCGAAACGGTGTCATCGTTATTCGATTCGTATTAGATTCGGTGTGATCGTTATTCTATTCTCATTCCATTCATTGTCGTCCTTGTTCGATTGGTATTCAATTCGGTGTTGTCGGCATTCGATTCTTCATCGATTCTGTGTCATTGCTATTTTTTCTTACCGATTCGGTGTCATCGTTATTCGAATCCTAATCGATTCGGTGCCATGATTATTCGATTCCTATAAGAAGATGTATCATCGTTATTCCATTTTTATTTGAATCGGTGTCACGGCTATTCGATTCTTATTCGAAACGGTGTCATCGTTATTCGATTCGTATTAGATTCGGTGTGATCGTTATTCGATTCTCATTCCATTCATTGTCGTCCTTGTTCGATTGGTATTCAATTCGGTGTCGTCGGCATTCGATTCTTCATCGATTCTGTGTCATTGCTATTTTTTTCTTGCCGATTAGGTGTCATCGTTACACGAATCGTAATCGATTCGGTGCCATGATTAATCGATTCCTTTAAGAAGAGGTATCATCGTTATTCCATTTTTATTTGAATCGGTGTCACGGCCATTGGATTCTTATTCGAAACGGTGTCATCGTTATTCGATTCGTATTCGATTCGGTGTGATCGTTATTCGATTCTCATTCCATTCATTGTCGTCCTTGTTCTTTTGGTATTCAATTCGTTGTCGTCGGCATTCGATTCTTCATCGATTCTGTGTCATTGCTATTTTTTTCTTACCGATTAGGTGTCATCGTTATACGAATCGTAATAGATTCGGTGCCATGATTATTCGGTTCCTTTAAGAAGAGGGATCATCGTTATTCCATTTTTATTTGAATCGGTGTCACGGCCATTGGATTCTTATTCGAAACGGTGTCATCGTTATTCGATTCGTATTAGATTCGGTGTCATCGTTATTCGATTCTGATTCTATTCATTGTCGTCCTTGTTCGATTGGTATTCAATTCGGTGTCGTCGGCATTCGATTCTTCATCGAGTCTGTGTCATTGCTATTTTTTTCTTACCGATTCGGTGTCATCGTTATTCGAATCGTAATCGATTCGGTGCCATGATTATTCGATTCCTTTAAGAAGAGGTATCATCGTTTTTCCATTTTTATTTGAATCGGTGTCACGGCCATTGGATTCTTATTCGAAACGGTGTCATCGTTATT
>JALIZH010027702.1:0-34166 GCA_030522465.1 Rhipicephalus appendiculatus
GTCATTCTATGCAACTTCTTGCTGTACTTCTGCTTATCTTTTAATTCCTTTTTTCACGGTCATCATCCTTTTTTTCTTAACATCTGTATGGTTTGGTATCATGAAAATTGCTTCGCTCCATGACAATTTATTAACTCTTCTATGCATCCAATGTATCTGTATTGAATGGTACCATAAGCCCCTCTCAACCTACGCCTCTTCGGGGGCCTGTGAGGTATTCATAAATAAGTAAATAAATAAACAAATAAATAAATAAATAAATAAATGATGTAATAATGAAAGATACAGAGACAACACCCGTCCTTGGGCCGGCTGTTCTATTATCTGTCGTCGTCTTTTCTACTTCCAGCTAGCTGCCCGCCCGTCACAGACCCAGCGTCGTTCTTCGTCATCACAATAAATAAACAGATAAATAAATAAATAAATAAATAAATAAATAAATAAATAAATAAATAAATAAATAAATAAATAAGCTTTTTGGTCAGTGATGACCTTTGTAGCAGTTTTCTAGCTGGTCAAACGCGGTCAGTCCGGACAAACAAACAAGTCTACACAAATACATCGCGCTCGCGTAAAACGAAGCAAACGAAACCTGCCGCGTGCACAGTTTCACGTTTCGCAGTCGGCCATAGTGCGTTTCACCCGCCTATGCTGACTGACTCTTGGCTACGTATAGTTATCTGAACAAAAGTAAACAGCGTGCCTCTCGGTTCACCTTTATCGCGCTCCGTTTGCTTACTGTCTTGGTTACCATGGAAACCGCGAGTGACCACTCACCCTCACGCTGTCTGCATTTCCACGGGGGACGATTCGCGGGGGGATTCGCGGATGCGAACGCATAGAGGAGCACGCAGAGAGCGAGCTTCAGCAAAACCATCTTCAGACGGCAGCCGGCTGATCTTCGAAGCTTGCCGAGAACAAAATGTCGTCAGCAGATGGTGTGCGTCGTCCTGTTATGCTGTCCTTGTAAATATCCGGCATAAGAGGGAGAGAGGGGGGGAATCCGAGAATTTAGACATCCTGTATTTTGCAACGACGCTGAAAGCAACACCCAAAAGCTGCCTAAAAAGAAACTTTATTCCACCAAAAACACAGAGTCGACTGATAATGCGCCACGTGCTGCGTTTGCAGCTTCAGCTGTATGTTAGACGGAGTAGAGGATGGAGGGTGGTGAAACTTTAGATGACACCGGTCAAAGCCTTGGAGATTAGGAGCTTGCGGCTGCGGCATGTCGTGTACTCTTGCGTTAGCTAAAACCTGATGAAGCAAGTCTTATTCTTTTACATGGGCTGATAGAGGATAGCGGATAAGGCGAGGTGACTGAATCCCGTGGGAAACCTCTCGTTAAGGCGAGAGATCGGTACTCGGTCTTGTTTGTTTGGTTCATGTTATTTGGACCTCTGCAAACGTAGTTATCTTCTGTGCCCGCACTTTTACGACTGGTGGTCATTTGAACTTCTCTTTTCTTCCGTCACTTAATATGCAAGGCACCCACAATGTTCTGAAAAATAAGGGTGACTAACCTTAAAGGGGCCCTGCAACACTTTTTGAGCATGCTCAGAAAACGCTGCCTATCGGTAGTCCAGGCTCTCGAGAACACGCGAGCCAAATATTATAGCGCAGCACGCGGCGTGGAATTCATAATAAATTCTCAAAGTCAGCCAGAACTTGCTTTCTCTTCTCTCAAAAATCACTCGTCAGTGTCGTCACCGACGAGAGTATCACTCGCATCAGCCATTGGCTGATTTGAGCATGGCGCGCTCGGTAGTTACAGAGGCCGCCGCGGGAGGCCGTGACTTGTCCACGCGTGCGCGCGCGATCGCAATGAAAATTGGCGTATTCGAAGAAAAAAAAAAGAGAAAAAGCGCTCAAGATCACGAGGCGCGCGTGACGTATTTTCTTTCCCCGCGCCATCCCTCCCTGCTTAGCTTCCAGCGCTTTCGACGGGACGAGAGAAGAGAGAATGCAATTGCAGCGTGCGAGAAATATTTGTAACTCCACTCGTACTGGACGGATTCCAAAAATTTTTGCGGCAGTGAATTCGTGAGGCAATAAGCTCCTTTAGTGAATCCATTCCATGGGTACTTGAAAAAGTGTTGCAGGGGCCCCCTTTAAATGACTTCCAAGATAACTGTTCGTCCTGTTTCAACTTTATCAACACAAGAAAGTGTGCCTATTAATATGGTGTTTTTCTTCAGAAAAATCTGAAGATTTGTCTATTGTTTGAGTTAATACCTTGCAGGTATTCTCATTCAAGTCATACATAAATACATATTTTTCCAGGGGCGCGGTATATGCAGCTGTGCAAACAAAATCGAGTCTTCACTTTGAAACAAAATCCGGATTTGTCTTCCGTTGATGATGGCGTATAGCACAGTGCGTGGGAACAGGAAAGAGGAGAAAGAGAGCGCTGACTGCCAACTCACTCGGAAAAGCCAGCGTCTGGCCCCTTACTTGAGCTTGTCCCCATGCCCTTCACTGTAGACGTGTACATTTTTGCGCAACCTTTTTCTTTCAGGTATGCATAGTATACAAGGCCAACAACGACTTCTGCGAGAATATTATCCTGTTTGTTTAGAAGTTTATTCGATACCGAGTAATACACTGAATACAGGTTAGAGCTGATAGATCATTGGAGTATGCAAGTTTGACTTAAATAGATTTTTGTACGCCTAGCTGGTGCATCGGTGACAAGATTTTTCACAAGATTTCTTAGACTGGAACAGCGCTTGTCCCGTGTTTCGTCTTTCTTGTGCTGGGTCTCTTTCGCGCTCTCAAAAGTTGACAAGTTATACTTGACTGTTGATCAGAATGAAGAATGGTCCTCTTTCGCTAGTCAATTAAAAAAACTGGCTCTTGTGGTAAGCTTTGAATGAGCTTACTGTAATTTAGGTATGTAGGTATTTCTGCGCGACTGCCCTTTCTACTCAATGATAATTTTCTTCCACTGGCCAGTGCATTTCGCTGGCCCGATGGAGTGTAGCATGTGTTTTTTTTTTTGTTTTTTGCAGACAACGTTTTTTGTTCAGTTTTATCGCCACCGACTCAGTAGCCTTTAGTATGGCAAGAACTCGAGTATGGGCAAGATAAAAATGTAAACTTCTAAAAGTAAAATTACAAATATTGCAACCGTTTACTCTGTCTTCATATAACCCGTCGCAACGATATATATTGATCAATGTGATGGCTATGTCCCAAGCAGTGACTTCCGCATCACATGAATGTTTTACTTGACAGGTTTCCTTCCAATATTTTTTTTCCCTTTCCCCCCTCCCCTTAGTGCAGGGTAGCAAACCGGATGCTACAATGCTGGTTGACCTCCCTGCCTTTCTCTCATTTTATTTTCTCTCTCTCTCTCTTGATACGTTTCTTAGCCCCTTCCACAACAACACTATAGTTTACTTTCCGTACCCCTTAATATTCCGTAGCAAGATAATATTGAGTCACACAAGGTGCTGAAGGCTCGTAAAAGGAGGGAAATTCATTATGAATATTTTTACGTGTTATGCATACTCCTCGTAGTTATGCCGCGATTAATTTATACTTAGTACTGGTCAGAAATTTCACATTTTTACAATACAATGTTTGACTTACTGGGCAAAAATGGAAGTGCATTTTAGTAAGTGTCTGTACTGACAACCAAGAAGTAAAGAATATAATAATAATATCTGGGGTTTTACGTCCCAAAACCACGATATGATTATGAGAGACGCCGTAGTGGAGGGCTGCGGAAATTTTGACCATCTGGTGTTCTTTAACGTGCACTGAAGAAGTAAAGAAAGTGCATCAGAAAAGACAAAGGCGAATGTCAAAAACTGCTATAGATTTCTTTTAAATAGTGGGGTATCTCCTTGTCATTTTATTTTGTATATAGCTTAAGGGCGCAGCAGCATAAGAATGAAGTGGGATTTTCACTGCCTTCCGCTGTGCCGAAATATAGCCATGACAGTGTTTAGTGTGCTGCAATCACAGCACCGCGGTTTAATTTTCAACCAACTCTAAGAAAAAGCTCCCCACGAAGCTTGCGTCTGTGACGGAAATATCACCGCCATTTTAGTACGCCGTGAACTCTGTGCGCTACTGAGAGACTTCCAAGACTCGGCGATGGTAGTTGTTTTTGTTCCGTCATGCTATACCAGTTTGTATGTAGACTGATATATGTTGCCAGAATAACTGTACTGTGTGAAGCCATGCGAGCTGTTGCCCAACTACCCCTGCAGCTGACCCGAAAGATGGGGGAGCTCACATTTCTGGCGGAGTGTTTTTCAGCGGCAACACACTAGTGATAACGCATAGCTGTTCAAGCTTCTCTTGTGTCCCTGGATGAAGTTATGAGCTCCAAAATGAGGACGCTTAGGTCATGGTCGTGCTGCCTTAACTCGCGACAACTGAACCCATACGAGGCAGCGAAACACGCGACTGTGCAACACACAGGACACCACTGTGTAGTGTATTTTTGCGCTATGTTCTGCCATAATGTTCATGAACCGACTCCCTACTTAAGAACCAGTTTCCGTAACCCCCCCTTTTGCCTTGGTTCAGCAAGCAGGAAGAATCAGAAGGGTATCGGGGGGCACTTGTGGCTGTGACCAGTGCGAGTGATGCCATACTTATATGAAAAATTCGGCATATCCCACGCTTTGTGGGATTCGGTTTCATTCGAAGCAGCCGGTCAGTGATTGTCTAGACTGCATTTTTGGGGGTCTTTGGGCCAAGCGTTATAGGAGGTGAATAGACGTGCTTTTGTAAGCGCACTAGTTGTGTGCGCATCGTGGGCTTGCCAGGAACATCGACTACACTTGCGTTTAAGGGGTAACTTATGGTCTGACGTATCGTCAGAAGTCACATTAGAGCACAGAGGTCAGTATTACCGAAACTAAGTCCACTTTACGGTGCGATGATGCAAATATCATACGTAACCTTCGTTAGCGTATTGTTCCGGGGTCGATGAACGCTTGAATATAGCTAGCTGAATCACAAGAATACAAATATAATGTTTATTAGGCTGCTATAAAAGCGGAGTCAACAGTGGAACTGACGTTAACCCGACCTGACACCTGTATGATAAGCGCAAATATTTAATGTTTACATAAAGCCTTGTTACAAAATTAGATAGCCAGCACTGCAACCACAATTCACGTTGTACCGATATTACGCCTGCATAGGGTCTTTTTCCAAAGCGGTTTCAAGTACTGGCGTGGCTCTGTGGTAGAATGCCTTACTGCCACGCAAAATGCTTGTGTTCGATTCCTGCTCGGATCCCAATTTAAGGGGCGAAGCTCCTTACGCCGTGGGTCGTTCAATCCTCCGTCCAATGTTGTCGTAGCCACCCCTGTGCGATGACGATGACGCTGCCATCACGGCACAGCACATGGAATGTACCCACTATGCGTCATAACGATGACGCTGATGACGATGAAGAATAAGCGTGTTCCGTTACCCTACGGTGGGTAACTTTAACGTTGACATCACTGAAAACAGTTGGCTCATACAACAAATGGCATCGCGATATGGTCTCACATGCAACATGCGTTTGACCACATGCAACCAACCACCATCCGAGGAACCTGCCTCGATCTCGTCTTTGCAAACTTTCCAGTACGACCCATCCAGGAACCGCTCTCCCTCCATTTCACCGACCATAAAGCCGTTATAATGAAGGGGGAACGGAAGCCACGGCTTATGTAAACGGTAACCACGACCAACGAAGAAACGAAAACAAAAGGGAAAATCACGGCTCATAAAATATAAATTTCTTGTATATATACACACAGTGTTTGTCACGTCTTTGATGATGTACTGGGCGAATTTCACGGAAGATTCACGGTTTACCGATGAACCTCCAGAGCTTCGCCCACTCATCATCATTCACTCCGTGGATATGCTGTGATTTTTTTTTATTCTTTACATTCGTCGGTAAGCGTTTCCGATGTCGGTTTTAGGGGCGAAGCACCTTAGGGTCTCCGCGTGTCGGCGTGCATTGTCGTCTGCTGTCCTGACAGTCCATTTGCTTGACTTGAGTGCAAGAGAGGGCGCCACCACCTCAGCGCTCGCCGTGTGGCTAAAGGGAGCGAACGGCGCGCATTGGCTAAGGAAACGCTCTTTCTGCGATGAACGCTGAACTCGCAACGCCCCCTCACCCGCGAGATACAACGCTGCCGCAGGCGGCGTCTGCTGGCGAGTTTCTTGATTGGAACTAAAGCGGACTGCGGGTCTCTGTGTCTAATCGGAGCCCCCAGTTTTAGGGGCGAAGCCCCTTAGGGTCTCGGTGTGTTGGCGTGTCTCGTCTGCAGTTCGGCGTGTCATCTGCTTTAGTGATGGTCCGTATGCTTGAATAAAAATTGAAGGACGTTTTGTAAGTTCCAAACTGTGTTCGGCGAAAGCCTGTGGACATTCGACTGACTATGCCATGTCCTTTTTCTTGCACTCCCAGTGGGGTGGCACACAAACGGAACGTGTGCGTGTTTTCTTTTTTTAATTTTAGCACGAATAGCAGCGAGACGCGAGCCTAATCTGCCTCCGCTTCGCATGCGTTCGTATTCTCGCACTTTGCGCATAGCTCATTTATAAAGCTCATTATAAAGCTCATTTATCCTCCCGCGTGCGGGGGAGACGCTACAGCTGGCACTATGCCAGGGAACCAAACACCGGTCACTAGTCACCGCGAGTATGAGACATTATGGGGTTTTTGAATACGGGTTCCAAAAGTTTGGGGCCCCAAAGCCCTTTGCGTTTGCTCGCTTTGGGTCATGCAAGGGCTGAGAGTTTTCCGATAGGGTCTGCGGCGCTTGGGACACTCCCCCTTTTCTAGGTCACTCTAGTCCTGGCGCATGCGCAGTGGCCTCGACACTATTTATTTAGGGCCCCAGAACGATTAGGGCCCCTATTCGAAAACTCCCTATTAAAGGCTTTCGCTTAGCAACGAAACCCGTGCGTCGGCTCCTCCCACCTCAAGCAGACGGCGTTACTCGCGGCGAGCTTCTGATGCTCGAACATCCGGGTTCTCTCCTCTGCGCTCGCGTTTGGCTGCTACGTTAACCAAAACAGACATTATTTGCATTACGGAAACATGGAACGCGAGACGACCGTACATCGATGGGTTCTTGCCGGTCGTCTGCACAACAGACGCATACCGTCCGGCGGGCGGTGTCGGAGTTTACGTAAAACTTCCAGGTCATCAGTCCGCGGTAGACGTCGGCTTACCCATAGCAAAATACTTTATGAACGGATAACACGCAGCAATACAGCTAGCGAACGGCACCATCATCATGCCAGTGTATTTGGCTCCGAACCTCTCGCACAACAGTGTGGCAAATTACCTCGGCCAGGCCCTGTACTGGTATCGTTACGACGAAAACTACAAGAACACACCCTTTATACTCGTCGGCGACTTCAACGTAGACATCATGGAAAGCCACTGAATTACGCAGCATATATAACGTTTCAGTTCGGTCTTCGGTGCATCTTCTGCAATTGGAAACGACCAAAAACCATCCGTGGAACATGCATAGACCTCGTCTCTGTAAACTTCACATTAGAGCCAGTTGAAGAACCATTGGCTCTCGATTTCACAGACCGCAAGGCAGCGATAATGAAGCGCAAAAGTCATCCGGAACTCAGCACGATCTAGGACGTGGAAGTGCAGGAGCCCCATCAAGACCAGGAGCATGAAGAGGAGAAGAACGAGAGAAGCAATACATTATGCATATTAACTGGGATTAGTTTTTTTTTTTTGCGTGAGTTTGCCCTATGGCATCAATACATTATACGCAAGACGGTGTAGCTGCGTTTCCTCCATCAAGTCCAGGAGGGACCTGTGGTTCGGACCGTATATCCATCGCTGCTAGTCAGGCGGCCTGGTGTGCTGGAGTCCCGCGCGCCGCAGATGGCGTCGACGAGCCGCTTGAAGCCATGCCCTGGGATTAGTTACGTCATGGCTGATTGTAAATAAAAAAATTGGACGACCCTTAATCTTCGCCTTGAAGAGTTGAACGCGATAGCGATATCCTGCCCCGAGTGCCTACTTCAACCACTTAGTGCATACCTGCTAGGCACCCACTATGTGGTGTTAAGGGGAACACGTGCAGTAAGGTGTGTGCCGTTTGTAATGGGTGGCCGGCTTTAAACTACGAGATCGTTATGATGGATAGTCACATATCTCAGTGTACCAGGAATCAAGAAAAAATCCGATTTGTCATCGCCTGTCCTGAAACAGCTATCTCTTCTTCTACTGCATGAGAAATACACCGACCACATGCATATTTACACCGACGGCTCAACGACCATGCGAAATTCGTCCGGAGCAGTGGTTGTCCCAGCGAGAGGTGTAACTATTGGCTTTAAGACCGACCACCCAACAACATCAACTGCTGCGGAACTCGCCGCTCTTCGCGCTGCACTTTGTGTTGTCAATCGCGAACAACCGCAGCGATGGTTCATCTTTAGTGACTCAAAAGCAGCGCTACAATCTCTCTTGTCAGCCCTGCGGCGTGGACCATATGAACAACTAGTTTTTGAGATTAGACACCTCATTCATACGTCACTTGAGAAGGGGCACCAAGTGACATTTCAATGGTTGCCAAGTCACTGCGGCGTGGTTGGCAACGAACATGCCGACAGTGCTGCCCGGTCAGCTTTGCAAGGCGACAAGGAAGAGGCTATACCCCTTTCAAGGTCTGATGCTGCTGCCATGCTTCAAAAGATCGCAAAGGATATCGCAATACTGAATGCACCAAGGAGCCAAAACTATCGGCAACACCACCTAAACGCGTTGCGGCGATCTCAAATACCAACGGGACTCCACCGAAGAGAGGACACTCTGCTCTGCCGCTTATTGCTTCGAGTGGCTTTCACGAAGTCTTATTCGTTTCGCATAGGGATGGCCGACAACGCTACTTGCGACGCCTGCGGTACCGAGGAGACTTTACAGCATATCTTCTGCGACTGTCCTCGCTACGCTGTGCAGAGACGATCCCTCTCATCCGCCCTCGCTCGTCTCGACAACAGAACGATGACGCTAGATGCTATTCTCCAGCCATCGAAAATTCAAGCAACCAAGGCATTGCTCAAATTCCTGAGGACAACAGACTTGCACGAGCGGCTGCAGACTCAATGATGATGTATACCGCACACGACTGCCGCTCTGCGCTTTGACGTTATGTGCGTGCGTGTGTGCTCCTCCCCTTTCTCTTTTTCTTTACTCTTCTTTCGATCTCCCCCATTCCTTCCCCCTGTGCAGGGTAGCATACCGGTTATGCCAAACTGGTTAACATCCCTGCCTTTCCTCTCTCTTGTTTTCCTTCCTTCCTATTCTGACGCCCGATGGCAATGTACGCTTGTACCAAGCAATATTCCTGAGATATTACATGTTATATGGCGACGCCCATATAAAGGACGCTTGCGTTTGCGAAGCATGAAAGTTATTTTCACTGCATCGCCAAGCAGAGGAACTTATTTTCACTGTATTTCCAAGCATAGGCGTGGCTGTGTGGTAGAACACCTGCTTGCCACGCAGACGGCCCGGGTTTGATCCTCACTGCGACCCGGAAATTTTTATTATTTACTTTATTTGCATCTTTCTCGATTTTTCGGTCACGGACAAGATGATGATTTTTCGCTCACAACCAACGACACCGACGCCGACGTCGAAATTTCTGCGAAACGAGCTCTTTAACGCTATCGCGTTAAAATGTACATTTGTATATAGTTGAAACAAAATCTGTCTTCTGTCTCTCATTGCCCATTAGCAACGATTGGCATCAGATCCAGCTTTCACGGACATCGGCGTTTAGTTCGCGTGTCTTCCACCACGTGCCGCATGACTTTTATCTTTTGAATCTCGCGCGAAGTCAAGAGTTGCGTCAAGGCAAGAAAGAAAAGGAAAGAAACAAAAGAAAAAAGTTCAGAACACACAGCTTCACGACTTGGCGTGGCCTGCCGCGTTCGTTGCTAACGGCGACAAAGATAAGACCGGCGAGCTGCGACGTTAAAATGGCTAGTCATTCCCCGATCCTATGGCAACGACTCCTTTCACGCATCAGAAAAAGAAAACGGTGCCCGACTGCACCGGGAATTCGGAAGGGCAGCCAAACGTATTATTTTATTCCGTTCGCATTTTTTTTACAGCAAGTATGTTATGCCCGCCGTTTGTCCGGTTCGCGATGTAGAGAGGAAACCATGATCTTGGCGGCGCGGCCACGTCAAGCAAAATTAAGAACAACTGTGCCTAGTTAAACCAGTGTAACCATAAACAAGCCTTATTAAGCCATGTTGAGCATGGTAAAACCTAATTAACTACGCATAACTAAGCTAATGAAATCACACCTCAAAAAGCCCTAATTTAGCCGAGCTGAGATTCTCGTGTGCCTAGTAATGCCGAATTATGTAAGATGCGCCAAGCTTAGCCTAATACTAATTAAGACTTAATATAACTAGTGGTAGCTCGACTAATTAGCTAATTAAGCTTACCTTGACATGGGATGGAAGCTAATCGAGACCAAGCTTCGAATTTGCAAGTTAGGCCAATTTACCTAATTAAGGTAAGTAAGGTACTTGGTGCTGTGATTGCCAAGCGATTCCCAATGAAACCCGATCGATGCCTATCCGATACTCGTGAATCGCAAAGTGATCGCGTGAACACTTCGTGCATGGACGTGTGAATGAACGTGTGCCTAGTCAATTGCCAGGACCAGGCGAGTGCCGACCAGCTCTGCTCTGCCCCAGCCTTACGCGACTCAGCGCAAGCTGCGCAAATTTTTTACCATGTTGAAAGGCTCGGCTGATGACAGATCTTGAAACAGTTGGCGCACATTTAATGACTTGACAGTCGAATGATAGCATTTCGCAATGTTAACTAGTTCTAGGTTACTTAGCTTATAGCGTCTGCTTACTTTTCGTCCCCGTGTTTTCCGAGCTTTTTTCTATTGATTAGGCTTCTCTGGATGCACAGAAAGCGGTTATACTTCTTATAATAATTGTTGGGGTTTTGCGTCCAAAGAACGCGATATGAATGTGAGAGATGCCATAGTGGAGGGCCCCCGATAGTTAGACCACGTGGGGTTCTTTAACGTGCGCCTAAATCTGAGCCCATGGGCTTCTTGCATATTGCGTCCATCGAAATGCAGCCTCCGCGAACTAACATGGTGCTACCAAACGTACGGTTCAAACTACAAAGTACGGCAGCAGCGGCGCATTTTCGATGGAGGCGAAAATGCTTGAGGCCCATGTGCTTAGATTTAGGTGCACATTAAAGAACCCCCGGTGGTCGAAATTTTGAGAGCCCTCCACTGCGGCATCTCTCATGATGTGGTCGTTTTGGGACGTTAGACCCCAACAATTATTATGACTATTAAAGTACAAAATAATCGTTCTAGAAGATCTTGGCTCGCGGTACACACAAATCGGCGCATAGCACACATGATGACGCACGTGTGCTAGCGCTACAGATTTGCCTGTCACCGGCTCCAAAAAACACTACCTAAATATCATCATTCGAACGCCCTCTGGTATGATTTTTTTAATGAACGAAAATTAATAATAATAATAATAATAACAATATCTGGGGTTTTGCGTGACAAGACCACGATATGATAATGAGGCCCGCGGTACAGGAGAACTCCGGAAAGTTTGATCATCTGGCGTTCTTTAAGGTGCTTTGACATCGCACGGTACATGCGGTCCTCTACCATTTCGCCTCCATCGAAATGCGACCACCGCGGCCGGGATCGAACCTGCGCCTTTCAGGTCACCAGCCGACCTCCATAGCCGCTATGCCGTCGCGGCGGCATATCTACAGTGTCTCCACAGCCAACATTGTCCCCCATGAAAAAAAAAAAGCGCATGGAATAAAATTCTAATAAAGAGTTCAAGGCAGGGAGCTACCATCTCTCCAATGCTATTCACCGCGTGTTAACAGGAGGTTTTCAGAGCGTTGGATTGCGGACAGCATGCGATAGCAGTTAAAGGAGAGTAGCTTAGTAACATGCGATTCGCTTGTGATATTGCCATGTTTAGTAACTCGGGAAAGCTATTGCAAATCATAATTACTGAATTAGACAGGGAAAGCAGAGCGGTGGGTCAGAAAAAAATTAATATGCAGAAAAAATAAAGCAATGTTCAGCAGTCTCCGAAGAGAAGAGTGGTTTGCGATGCCTATGAAAACACTGGAAGTGGTAAAGGAATACGTCTGTTTAGGGAAGGTGATCGCACAAGTGACACGGCTCAACACAGCGTTATACAGACCTCAAACAGCCGAGGGGTCTCACCAGTCGATATTGTAAAAAAAGAACAAAAAAGAGAAAAGGACGGCTCAATTGCCTAGTTTTTGCGTAGACTATAGCTTGCTGAACAAGATCACTCGTAAGGACACCTATCCCTAGCCACTAATAGACGACGCCGCGACTGCCGGCATGGAGCACAGTTTTTTTTCTCTCTCCTTCTATTCGTTGGACCTGCGCTCCGGCTGCTTGAAGCCCCGATGGCTGAACTTGACCAGCGCAAACCAGCCTTCGTTAGATCCGATGGCTTTTATGAATTTATTGTGACGCGATTCGGGCTGTGCAACGCGCTTGCAACATTTGAACGCATGATCGGCCTCCTTCGCGGCTTCAAGTGGCAGACGAATCTCTACTACCTGGATGCTGACCTTTTCAGACGGCTTTTCGACACATCTACTAAAGGTCGAAGCTGTCGTCACTAGCCTCAGCTCTAATGGCCTTCAGATAAACTTAAATAAGTGTTGTTTTGGAGTACGAAAGCCGCTTGTTCTGGGCCGTCTTCTTGCGAGATGGCGTCCTTCCGGATCCCACGACACTTCGTGCTATTGCTACGTTTCCTAAACTGACAATGAAATACCTTCGCAGCTCTCTATGCCTTTGATTTTATTTTACACGTTTCATTCGCAGCTTCCTCACAATTATAGCGCATTTGACTGACCTCCGCAGCGGCTGCGACCTTTGAGCGAAGTCACATGTGGCGATGCATCCAGAAAACTCCGATGAATTCTTACTTCGCCTCCAATCTTGCGACATTTTGATTTGCTCGCCCCATATTAGAGAGAGAGAGAGAGAGAAGTTTATTATGACAGAAAAGCTGAGAGCACTCAAAATGAAATTCATAAGGACACTAGCGGTGTTGTGTTCGGCGCTGTGCTTGCCCAGCGTAAACGCGGATTTGACGAGTTAGTTGTTGCTTACAGGGTGGCCGTTGGTGGCATTTTGCGCCAAATTGGCTACTTTTGGACCCCTTTGGCGACGGAAATTTCCAGAATCTTGTGGTTTTACTTATTTTATTTATTCATCAATAGTAAAGACTCTGTTGATAATACCGCTTCTGTTCTATTTGGCGAGAAATTCGGCGATAAGATCAAATGACATGGCTACTTTGGCTACTTTTGGCGTGAGTTCTGGCGCCTTTTCATGCCTACCCAATGACAACCCTGGTTGCTTATGCCAGCCATGCACCTACCAAAGCACGCACGAGCTTACATAAAGTACGGTTGAACCCCGTAACATCGCTACATTTGTTGCATCGCGCAACGCCGCACGAATCCCCCCTTACCGTTTCCCTGCTCCGTAACAACCACTAACTTGCCTTCTCCGCCCCTTGGACTACGCCGGCGTTGATTTGTATGGGCTTCTTTCCATCACTCCTGCTGCCAACCGACAAATAATTGTTGCCATCGATTACACGCTAAGCAGAGACTTCACTATTGTCATCTGCATCGGCTGGCAATGTTGCCTCTCATTTCACACCACGTCATTCTACAGCACGGCGCACTACGTGAGCCGCGCATCGTCCGAAGGACGTGTATTTCGGTCGTCGTCAAGAAATTCTAGAGGAATGCAAGGTCCTTCACCACACCACCACATTTTAAAATCATAAGGGTGATTCCACGAGAGATCGAACATGCATGTCCGGTCTATATTTTTGTTTCGTCTGGGTTTTTTTATATGTTATTCGGACACATCCAAAGTGCACGGAACCGAAAATTTTATTTTCGAAAAACACTCCGAGCGCGAGCAAAAAATATTTGAAGGTGGCGGCGCGGGCGTCTTGTTTTTGCTCACCGCGTTATTTTTGGATTTCGCGGCCGAATTTAATGCGAACTGTAAACGTGGCGTCGAAAATATTTTGTGTTGGTTTTAATAGACAACACTGTGAACTACATCCATGCCTTTTTGATACTGTCCTCAAAACGGAAAAAATGTAAAAAAAATGGCAATCACGGCCCAAATCGAAAATGTTTGCTAAGTTTGATGCGTCTTCGCCCGTTTGCTATTTGACACAGAAACTTCAAAACTGTGTCACATATAGAAAAAGACCTTTGAAATATTTCTGCGAAAGATCGCTTTCCTACAAGCAGCGTAAAAAAAGAAAAAAAATGGTTAAAAAAAGCAAGTTTTTTCGAAAAAGCCCATTTTCAAAAAACAAAATAAAAAAAAACCCGGTCTCAATTTTGACGAAAATTTTTTACCTAAGAGCGCTTATGTCAGTCAATGCACGGTTTTAATTTCATATGTCCTCATTTGCTTTGTTAACGAGATATAACGGGCCAAAGTGACGCTTGCTGTGTGTTCTCACTTCAGTGCCTTTGATGGTTGTTATCAGCTTGCATTGTGCGTAAATATACAGTACTAATTATTTCGCTGCAGCGAAACTTCACTCTGGTGGCCTGTCTTCAGGAAAAATGTATTCTCAGATTTTATTTGTGTCTAGCGTGTGCGGGGTGGGCTGCTTCCGCTCTTTAAAGGACTACGCGTACACAGTTAGCAGCCTGCAACCTCGACTACAAGCATCAGAAGAAAGGTGGACGCACCTGTTCAACATATTAATCGCTTCATGTTCCTCAAGAAATGCTTGGTCTACCTCATCGCGGTTTTCAGATGTAGACAGGTTTTCCATAAGACGCGTAAAGCAATGACAGCAGACCTCCGTCGCGAATATCCGCATTTTGCAGCCTGCAACCTCAAGTTACCCCGCCATTATTCGCTAATCAGGAGCACGCGAGACACCGCGAGCACATGCTTTAGGTGACTTTACCGAAGCTCGCCTTGCACACACACACAAAAAAAGCATCTGTACGCAGCGACAAGCTGGCTTAATTTGTAACTAAATGCCACACGCCGTGTTATAGAGGTGCTTTCTCACTGCCTGCTTCCCTTCCGTTACGTGCTTTGGATGCTCTAACTATCTTATATATTTGACGCAGAGTGTGTCTAAATAACATTCGTAAGATGTTATCTCAGCCACTCATGAGCCGTTAATTTCGCTTCCCGCAATCTCATGTTTTCGGCGTCGCAGATAACGTCATCTTGTATCATCTCGACCTTTACCTCAGTGTTTCAGCAGTCAGAAAACGTGTGGTGCGGCATGATTAAGCCACAAATGGTCGAAACTGCCCAATTTATGATGTTTTGTCGGCAATTTTGCCAAAGTGCTTTCGCACGTCGAGGACAGTAGGGATTACTGGTGGCTCCAGACGTATACGTTATCCTTAATTTCGACTACGAGTGTGACACACACATTAATTGTCGTAGTACAAAGCCTTTAGACATACAAAGCATTGGTCATAAAGCGTGAAAACATAAGCAATTTCGGAAACTCATTCACGAGAGCAGCGCATGAGTGAGAGAATGAGTGTGGCGCTGTTCTGTGTAAACGTATCGACTTGGTCTGTTCACTGCACACGATGCGCGTTCCCATGACTAGGTCCGAGTATTCTGTGCCAATTATTGACGCGTTCACAAGAAGAAGATTGTTGAGGAAGAGGAGAAAGAGGAATGAACGTTTATTTCGCGAAACGGTATCGCGGTGCAAGACCCAGACCCGCGTCTATACCCTAGGTGGGAGGTCTCCTCATTCCAGGAACCCTCTGGCTTTCGCTGCCTCCTTGGCCCTGGCGACGAGACGTCGTTGTTGGTCCAGGTGCTCCGAGGCGAGCTTGGCCTCCCACGTTTCGATAACATTTTCGTTGCGTAAATGTTTTTCTGTTTTTTGCCATTACTGTTTCTGTTGTTGCCTACCTGCGGAGGCCACTGCCACATATGATGAGAATATTCGCGACGGAGGTCTGCTGGCATTGCCTTACGCGTCTTATGGAAAACCTGTCTACATATGAAAACCGCGATGAGGTAGATCAAGCATTTCTTGAGGAACATGAAGCGATTAATATGTTGAACAGGTGCGTCCACCTTTCTTCTGATGCTTGTAGTCGAGGTTGCAGGCTGCAAACTGTGTACGCGTAGTCCAATACAAAGCGGGAGCAGCCCACCCCCGCACACGCTACACACAAAATCTGAGAATACATTTTTCCTGAAGACAGGCCACCAGAGTGAAGTTTCGCTGCAGCGAAATAATTAGTACTGTATATTTACGCACAATGCAAGCTGATAACAACCATCAAAGGCACTGAAGTGAGAACACACAGCAAGAGTCACTTTGGCCTGTTATATCTCGTTAACAAAGCAAATGAGGACATATGATATTAAAACCGTGCATTGACTGAAATAAGCGCTCTTAGATAAAAAATTTTCGTCAAAATTGAGACCGGCTTTTTTTTTTTATTTTGTTTTTTTGAAAATGGGCTTTTTTGAAAAACCTTGCTTTTTAAATTATTTCTATCTTATTTTACGCTGCTTGTAGGAAAGCGCTCTCTCGCAGAAATATTTCAAATGTTTTTTTTTCTGTATGTGATACAGTTTTGAAGTTTCTGTGTCAAATAGCAAACGGGCGAAGACGCATCAAACTTAGCAAACATTTTCGATTTGGGCCGTGTTTGCCATTTTTTTTACATTTGTTCCGTTTGGAGGACAGCATCAAAAAAGCATGGATGTAGTTCACAGTATTGTCTATTAAAACCAACACAAAATATTTTCGACGCCACGTTTACAGATCGTATTAAATTCGGCCGCGAAATCCAAAAATAACGCGGTGAGCAAAAACAATACGCCCGCGCCGCCAACTTCAAATATTTTTTTCTCGCGCTCGGAGTGTTTTTCGAAAATAAAATTTTCGGTTCCGTGCACTTTGAATGTGCCCGCATAACATATAAAAAACGCAGACCAAACAAAAATATTGACCGGACATGCATGTTCGATCTCTCGTGAATCACCCATATAAAACGAATGGCTTAAAGAAATATTTAATCGAACATCAGGTGATGTGCTGACAATGTACGTCACTTCCGGTTACTAAGACTGGAATCATGTCATTCTCTTCGTGACGTACCTCCAAAACACTGCTACGCAGACCACGGCTGGACTCTCTCCTGTCTTCTACCTATAAGGACTCGAGCCCTCCTGCACGTTATGCGCAATAACTCCTTGCCACGCTTATGTGAGTGAGTCGACGCAGTTCCCAAGCTGCTAATTCGCTGAAGAGGGTCGCCAGAGAGCCCGATCTCACGCCACTGTCGGCAAGCAGCGTCAAATACACCAACGAGATGTCTCGGAGCCTTTTAGCGTCGTATACCCGTGACCGACTGGTGTGGCTCTGGACTCCTTGAGCTAGCCCCGGTTGGTCAACCAAACCTCTTTCGAAGTACCGCGGCCCGTACCGTATGGTCTAGCAAGCCTCGTACTTGATCTACGGCGTCAAGCCACTTGAGCTTTCTTCTATTCTAGTAATCAACAATGTCGAGGCATGAGATTGCGCCACATACCTAGGTGATTGCACGAAAGATCGAACATGCATGTCCGGTCGATATCTGAGAGCCACGATGAGGTACACCAAGAATTTCTTGATGAAGATGAGGCGATTAATATGTTGAACAGGTGTTTGAGCGCCTGTCCTGTGTGCCTCTTGTGTCTGTCCCCGTTTCTTAGCGCTCGTCTGTTTCGTATCATGAACAGGTACGTCCACCTTTTTTCTGGTGTTTGTAGGCGAGGTTGCAGGCTGCAAGCTGTGCACGCGTAGCCCTTTAGAGAGCGGAATCAGCCCAACACCGCACATGCTAGAGACAAATAAAATCTGAGAATACATTTTCGCTGAAGACAGGCTACCAGAGTGAAATTTCACTGCAGCAAAATAATTAGTACTGTAGATTTACGCACAAAACAAGCTAATAACAACCATCACAGGCATTGAAGTGAGAACACACAGCAAAGGTCACTTTGGCCCTTTATGTCTCGTTAACAAAGAAAATGAGGATATTTGATATTGAAACCGTGCATTGAATGAAATAAGCACTCTTCTGTAAATTGGCACCGAGATTTTTTTATTTTGTTTTTTGAAAATGGGCTTTTTTCGAAAAACCTTGCTTTTTTAAATTATTTCTACCTTTTTTATACGCTGCTTGTAGGAAAGCGATCTCTCACAGAAATATTTCAAATGCTTTTTTTTTTCTGTATGTGATACAGTTTTGAAGTTTCTGTGTAAAATAGCAAACGGGCGAAGACACATCAAACTTAGCAAACATTTTCGATTTGGGCCGTGTTTGCCATTTTTTTTACATTTTTTCCCTTTGGAGGACAGCATCAAAAAAGCATGGATGTAATTCACAGTGTTCCCTATTAAAATCCACAGAAAAAATTTTCGACGCAACGTTTATAGTTCGCATTTAATTCGGCTGCGAAATCCAAAAAATATTGCGGTGAGCAAAACCATGCAAGACGCCCGCGCCAACACCTTCAAATATTTTTTTTACGTGCTCGGAGTGTTTTTCGGAAATAAAATTTTCGGTTCCCTGCACTTTGAATGTGCCTGCACATCATATAAAAATCCCAGACAAAAGAAAAATATCGACCGGACATGCATGTCCGATCTTTCGTGGAATCACCCGCCTGCTAAAGCCTAACTATCTCTGTGCCGTGGTATTCTGCCCGTAATTCGCCAGGATGGCTTTGTTTCGGAACGGAAGTAAATAGAGAGTTTTAGAACACCGCACGCAAAGCTTGCCGGCATTGCGGGCGTAGCGTTAGCGTTCGTCACTTAACGGGAGCCCGCAAGAGGCTAGCGTACGACGCATGCGCAACGCAAACGCAAAGCTTCGCGTACGCTGTTCTAAAACTCTCTAAAACCGGCACTGCTTGCAGAACCAGAGAATGCTGCTGATGTAGAAAGAAAAGAAGACGATTCGGCAACGCAAGCTTTGCGCTAGTTCTGCCATTGCTGGTCAGTCTCCAACAGTATAGTGCTTATTTAAAACGCTTCATTACACTATCAATAGCTTCTATCATGCTTTCCTTGGATTCAATATGTGTTGCCTTATTGAGGCTGTGGTTAACTGAAATAGGCCCTTGGTTCTCCTTACTGTGTTGTTTAGATAATGGGTTGCGTAATAAGAAATACTAAAACATGAGAACTTTACTTGCTCCATATCTAGAAGCGAAACCGGCTCTGTAGCAAAGATTCTGGGTGCAACGCTTTAGCGAAAAAACAAGAAACTAAATCTTCAGCAATGACGCACTAGTAATATTAATTGCTGGAACTTTACGCGCCAAAACTACGATATGTTTATGAGGCGCGCCGTAGAGGAGGTCTGGACTGGAAAAACGATGTCCTACAGCACGCGCTTAGCGCTTAGCGGGCGTCTCCCATTCCCTGTCGCGGCAGAAGGGTGTGTCGGAAATTTCGACCACCTGGGGTTCTTTAACGTGAATTTACATCTACGTACAGCATCAAAATCCAAGTACTAGTGGATTTTAGCCTCGTTCGAAAATGCTAGATCCGCGGCCATGATCAAACCGGTGCCCTTCGGGTCGGCAGCCGAGCACCGTAACCACTGACAGCAATTCTGAAAAAAAAAAAAGAAAAAAAAATTTCTGCGACTCGAACCCGTGCCGCATTCACCGCACGTGAGTCACCAGAACAGGCGCTCAACGATCTAGGCCACAACGCACACCGGTCACGGGCCGGTAAAATGGGTCTTATCAAGATACAATGGTCGAAGACGCGAGTCGAAGACGCGACTGTGTTGTAGAAAACTTCATTTTGGAACGTGTTTTTCTTCACACAGAAACATGATTGCGGCCTCAAATGAAAGCTTCGTCTCCGCACTACTCATATCTCCGAGCAATTTGCAGGATTCCGTCTAGTTTTTTCAGACGGCCCGTTTCTGTCCCGAAAAACGAGGCGTGATTTAGGGCCGCTTCCATAGGATCCCATTGTTTAAACTTTAGTCGTCGTGGGAACAGAATGTGAAGCCCCGATGTTAACGATGCTGCATTTGTTAAGTGCGGTACAGCTCCTAGAAGGTGCCACTTTAAGAAGTTTTGGAAATTGCGCCTCTACGATTTTTTATCGTCGAAAAATGACCCTGTCCCATTGAAAACGTGAGAGCTTCCAGCAGCGGCCGCTAGGAGCACTGATCATCCAATGTCCCTGTGTAGAATGGGAAGGAATAAGCAGCAAGGACAGCGTTGACATCAGCAAGGGGCTGAGACAGGGATGTCCTTTGTCCCCGCTGTTATTCATGCTGTACATGGTGAGGATGGAAAAAGCGCTAGAAGGTAGCAACATTGGATTTAATCTGTCACACAAACAGGCAGGCGCGATGGTTGAGCTGAAGCTTCCAGGTCTATTTTATGCTGACGATATTGTCTTATTTGCGGACAGTCAAGATGATATACAGCGGCTGGCAGATATATGCGGAAGGGAAGGCGAGGCTCTAGGACTAGGTTTTAGTGCAACAAAATGTGGATTGATGGTATTCAATGATCACGAAGACCATGCGGTCTTAATACAGGGCCAAGAAATACCGAGGGTAAGCGAGTACAAGTACCTCGGAGTGTGGGTAAATGAGGGGGGATAGATATATGGAGGTACAAGAGAAAGCATCGGTAACAAAGGGAAAGAGGAATGCTGCAATCATGAAGCACAGAGCGTTATGGGGATACAATAGGTACGAGGTGCTTCGAGGGCTGTGGAAGGTTGTGATGGTTCCGGGGCTTACATTTGGGAACTCAGTGGTGTGCATGAAGTCAGAGGTGCAATCAGGAATGGATGTAAATCAAAGGACTGTGGGACGCCTCGCGTTGGGTGCTCACGGGAAGACGACAAATGAGGCTGTAAAGGGTGATATGGGATGGACAGGTTTTGAAGTGAGGGAAGCTCAGAGCAAAATTAGATTTGAAGAGAGGCTGAGGAAAATGAAGGAGAGTAGATGGGCAGGGAAGGTTTTCAGGTATTTGTATAGAAAAAGCGTCGACACGCAGTGGAGAAAAAGAACTAGGAGGCTCACCAGTAAATATACGGCTAGCAGTGTGGGCGACATGGCAACAAGGAGCATTAAGCGAAAAGTCAGAGAGGCGGAGAGGACTTATTGGATGACAGCGATGGAAAAGAAGCCGGCTCTCAGTGACTACCGAAAGGGAAAAAACGAAATAAGGAGGGAGAGGTTTTATGATAATTCAAGGGGAAGCGCTTTACTGTTTGAAGCAAGGTCGGGTTGCCTTAGAACGCGTAGCTATAAAGCGAGATTCTGTAACGAAGAAGAACAATGTACATGCTGTGGGGGAACTAAGAAAACGATGGAACATGTACTGATTGAATGTGGCGATATCCACCCAGATATACGTGTGGGCACGAGTGTACATGAAGCCTTGGGTTTTAGGGACAACAATGGAAAGCTGAACACGTCCGCGATAGAAATAAGTAAGAGACGGTTAGAGTATTGGTGGCAGAAAAGTAGAGATAAAGGACAAAAATGAAGAATTGGGAAAAATAAGGTCATTCTGCCTTAAGAGGCAGAGAGATGGACCATGAATTTATATTTTTCTTTGCTATAATAACATAGATTTAATCATAGTAGATAAGGCATTAGGCCAACATAAAAAGAAAGTTTTTTTTTTTTTCGAGCCTGGTGGCGGACATGTCACCGCCCCGTTATAAAGGGGACGCTCATAGCATCCATCCATCCATCCATCCTAGAGTTCCTGTATATGCTCCCCTACGGGAGCAGAGTTGCGCATAGGTCCGCCATCTTGCCTGGCTAGCAACCATAGCTATGTGGCGATGCCGCACTTTGTTTTTGCAGGCGACTTGCTTAAAGGGGCCCTGCAACACTTTTTCAAGTACCCATGGAATGGATTCACTAAAGGAGCTTATTGCCTCACGAATTCACTGCCGCAAAAATTTTTGAAATCCGTCCAGTACGAGTGGAGTTACAAATATTTCTCGCACGCTGCAATTGCATTCTCTCTTTACTCGTCCCGTCGAAAGCGCTGGAAGCTAAGCAGGGAGGGATGGCACGGGGAAAGAAAATACGTCACGCGCGCCTCGTGATCTTGAGCGCTCTTTCTCTTTTTTTTTCTTCGAATACGCCAATTTTCATTGCGATCGCGCGCGCACGCGTGGACAAGTCGCGGCCTCCCGCGGCGGCCTCTGTAACTACCGAGCGCGCCATGCTCAAATCAGCCAATGGCTGATGCGAGTGATACTCTCGTCGGTGACGACACTGACGAGTGATTTTTGAGAGAAGAGAAAGCAAGTTCTGGCTGACTTTGAGAATTTATTATGAAGTCCACGCCGCGTGCTGCGCTATAATATTTGGCTCGCGTTTTCTCGAGAGCCTGGACTACCGATAGGCAGCGTTTTCTGAGCATCCTCAAAAAGTGTTGCAGGGCCCCTTTAAGCCTGCCGCCGATCGACGAAGCGTGTCGGCGATCGCCAGTCGACATGCCTGGCGTGCCAACGACCGGCGATGAAAGAAGAAACACCTGCTCTCGGGACAGTGCCACGAGAGTACAAAAGCGTTTTTTAGTCTATCCGATAACGCAAAGGCGTAGCATAGTCGCGTAGTGCCGAATAACATGCGCCGCCGCCGCCGCCGCCAAGTCAAGTGGCGCCAGCTATGGAGGATAAAAAACAATTGACGAACACATAATACATGTCCTTCGAGATTCCGGGAGCGTAAATATCTCCACTCGCTACGCCTACAGCATCGATTATTTCAGTATATTTTTCGAAAACGGTGCTGAATCGACGTAAATACTTTGCTGTCGAAGCTTAAGGACATGAATCTAAAGCAAATAAAAGCACCAGTTCGTAGCTAACGAGCTACAGAGTCCAAGACGGTGACTTGATAGATTCTAGGTGGACGGCAACCGCTTTCGGCGGCGCGGCAATGTTTTCCGGGCGCGGCCTGTGCATCAGCTTCACCGCAGTGCATGGTTGCTAGCGGCGTTTGGAAAACAGATGCGCAACTCTGCTACCTAAAGGTAGCATATACAGGAACTCTAAATGTCCCCGAAAGCTGGATCTGTGTAACACGTGCTTAGGTTTTATTTATTTATTTATTTATTTATTTATTTATTTATTTATTTATTTATTTATTTATTTATTTATCTCAAATGCACTCAAGCGCTTGGGCATTCTAGAGGGGAGTACGGTACATGTGTTCAAAAATAAGAAGAATACCGATGTTTCAGCGAACACTTTCAAAAACATATAAAGGTTGGCTGTTAGGTATTGTACAATTCTAGCTCGTCAGCTTGTCTACGAGAAGAGGCTGCAATTACTACACAAAAAATTCAAAGGCTTACTCCACTAACTAACGAAAATTTACTAATTGTGATCTTAACTAATTGAATTATCGCCCACATTTCAATTCCCAATGTTTAGCCGTGGAGTTCTCAAGGCAACCTGCAACGAATTTTTTATGATGCCACTAGTTTCGAGGTATTACCTAATTCGTGAACATTACAGAGAAAGGCATTGCCATTCGAATTATATTCTTAACAAAACATCCTTTCATGTATTGAAGCCCAACATTAGGTTTAACACGATGTATTTCTTCGACACTGATCTCCACGCTCCTTAGCCTAAGTGAGCATATCGTGTGCCAGGCCACAGTGCGTCGCAACATCGCACAAGTGACACGGCTCAACACGGAGTCATACAGACCTCGAACTGCCGATGGGTCTCACCGATCGATATTTTAAAAAAAAGAAAAAAAAAATCACAGCATATCCACGGAGTGAATGATGATGAGTGGGCGAAGCTCCGTAGGTGCATCGGTAAACCGTGAGTCTTCCGTGAATTTTCGTCCAGTACGTCATCAAAGACGTGACAAACACTGTGTGCATATATACAAGAAATTTGATTTATTCGTAAATGGTAGCTAGACGTGGCTTCCGGTCCCCCCTTCATTATAACGGATTTATGGTCGGTGAAGTGGAGTGATAGGGGTTCTTATATGGCTCCGTAGATGATTCCTAGAGGGGAGAGAGGGGGTGAAAGTAGGAGAGAGTACAGGATTCCTAGAGGAGAGAAAGGGGTTGAGCGTTGGAGAGGACAGAGAGGGGGGATGGGACGCCCACGCTCTGGAGGGGGTGTAGGACGCGGGCGCCGCTCCGCACAGTAGAGGATTGCTAGAGGAGAGAAAGGGGGGTAAGCGTTGGAGAGGAAAGAGAGAGGGAGGGGACGCGCATGCTTTGGAGGGGTGTAGGACGCGGGCGCCGCTCCGTACAGTAGAGGATCGCTAGAGGAGAGAAAGGGGGGAGGGGACGCGCATGCGCTTTGGGGTTGTGGGACGCGGGATGGACTCAGCCCCCCGCAAGCACAACCAAGCAAGATCAAGGAATGGAGTCAACCTGGGCGACAGAAACCACCTGTCTAGCCATTGCTAAGCTGCCCCTCTATGCTCTCGGCCATGACTCTAGCCACTATAGTGGTGGTTGACGGCCATATTGTACTACAGTGTTCTGCTTGAC
The DNA here is from genome assembly GCA_030522465.1 of Rhipicephalus appendiculatus. Classification (NCBI taxonomy): domain Eukaryota; kingdom Metazoa; phylum Arthropoda; class Arachnida; order Ixodida; family Ixodidae; genus Rhipicephalus; species Rhipicephalus appendiculatus. The sequence continues at coordinate 24,651 of JALIZH010027702.1, forward strand.
ATAGATGGCCACACCGCCCGCGAGACGCTTTGCTTCCTCGGTGCACACGATGGGAACTAGAGGTGGTCTGGAACGCGCTTATTCTTCATGGTCATCAGCGTCATCGTCATCGTCATTACCCTATCTGCCAAATGACAGATAATTGTTGCCATCGATTACACGCTAAGCAGAGACTTCACTATTGCCATCTGCATCGGCTAGCAATGTTGCCTCTCATTTCACACCACGTCATTCTACAGCACGGCGCACTACGTGAGCCGCGCATCGTCCGAAGGACGTGTATTTCGGTCGTCGTCAAGAAATTCTAGAGGAATGCAAGGTCTTTCACCACACGACCACATCTTACAATTATAAAACGAATGGTTTAACAGAAATATTTAATCGAACATCAGGTGATGTGCTGACAATGTACGTCACTTCCGGTCACTAAGACTGGAACCGTGCCATTCTCTTCGTGACGTACGCCCAAAACACTGCTACGCAGACCACGAATGGACTCTCTCCTGTCTTCTACCTATAAGGACTCGAGCCCTCCTGCACGTTATGCGCAATACCTCCTTGCCACGCTTATGTGAGTGAGTCGACGGCAGTTCCCAAGCTGCTAAGCGCTGAAGAGGGTCGCCATGCAGAGAGCCCGATCTCACGCCACTGCTGGCAAGCAGCGCCAAATACACCATCGAGATGTCTCGAAGCCTTTTAGCGTCGTATTCCCGGGACTGACTTGTGTGGATCAACGGCCAAGGTTATCATCAACTTGTGTGGCTCTGGATTCCTTGAGCTAGCCCTGGTCGGTCAACGAAACTTCTTTCGAAGTACCGCGGCCCGTCCCGTATGGTCTAACAAGCCGCGTACTTGATGTCCGGCATCAAGCCACTTGAGCTTTCTTCTAATCTAGTGATCAACAATGTCGAGACATGAGATTGCGCAATGGACCTGCCTTACTATCTCAGTGCCGTGGTATTCTGCCTGTAATTCGCCAGGATGGCTCTGTTTCGGAAGGGAAGCAAACAGAGTTTTAGAACACCGCACGCAAAGCTTGCCGGCATTGCGGGCGTAGCGTTAGCGTTCGTCACTTAACAGGAGCCCGCAAGAGGCTAGCGTAGCATGCGCAACGCAAACGCAAAGCTTCGCGTACGCTGTTCTAAAACTCTAAAAAGAGGCCCTCCTTGCAGAAGCAGAGAACGCTGCTGATGTAGAAAGAAAAGAAGACGATTCGGCAACGCAAGCTTTGCGCTGGTTCTGCCATTGCTGGTCAGTCTCCAATAGTATAGTGCTTATTTAAAACGCTTCATTACACTATCAATAGCTTCTATCATGCTTTCCTTGGATTCAATATGTGTTGCCTTATTGAGGCTGTGGTTAACTGAAGTAGGCCCTTGGTTCCCCTTCCTTTGTTGTTTAGATAATGGGTTGCGTAATAAGAAATACTAAAACATGAGAACTTTACTTGCTCCATATCTAGAAGCGAAACCGGCTCTGTAGCAAAGATTCTGGGTGCAACGCTTTAGCGAAAAAACAAGAAAATAAATCTTCAGCAATGAGGCACTAGTAATATTAATTGCTGGAACTTTACACGCCAAAACTACGATATGTTTATGAGGCGCGCCGTAGAGGAGGTCTGGACTGGAAAAACGATGTCCTACAGCACGCGCTTAGCGCTTAGCGGGCGTCTCCCATTCCCTGTCGCGGCAGAAGGGTGTGTCGGAAATTTCGACCACCTGGGGTTCTTTAACGTGAATTTACATCTACGTACAGCATCAAAATCCAAGTACTAGTGGATTTTAGCCTCGTTCGAAAATGCTAGATCCGCGGCCATGATCAAACCGGTGCCCTTCGGGTCGGCAGCCGAGCACCGTAACCACTGACAGCAATTCTGAAAAAAAAAAAAAGAAAAAAAAACCGGCAGATCCCACGCACCGTGGGAATCGATGTGATGCGAAGCAGCCAGCAAGGAGCAAATCATGCTGTACATAATATGCAGGTCATTATTTACATGATAGGACCTGTCATTTGTGTTCGTCAAACTGTCACGTCGCGAAATACAAATTTTGGTGTATATCAATCTTGCGAATTGGACGCAAGCGCACCACGAGCGTGGCATGTAAGTGGCATTGTAGATGACATGCATGCCAAGATTTACATGTTACCACCTGCCACTTATGTTCGCTTAATTTTTTACCTCAAATCACAGCGAGACGCGAGATCAATCTGCCTCCATTTCGCATGCGTTCGTATTCTCGCGCTCTGCGCATCGTTCAGACGCCATCCGCGTTCCAGCGTTTAAATTGACGGACAATTTGTCAATTCCAAAGTGTGTTCCTCGAACGCCTGTGCCCACTGAGACGGGGTCGGTCAGAATGAAACGTGATGCGCGCGTCTCCCTCCTTGCATGATTAGAGACGCTGGGCAATGCGACGTTACGCAAGCAAAGCGCGAGCGCTGTAGAGTCCAACGCGACCGGCGTCCGTTTGCGCGCCCCGGCGCCCACCTGGCACTGTGCCAGGGCACGGCTGGAGGGACGGATGGACGGACGGCCGGACGCGAGCATGAGACATTAAAGGCTTTCACCTTAAAATTTGGTGTATATCAAGCTGGCGAAACGGCCACAAGAGTGTCATGAGCGTGGCATGCAAGTCATGTTGCACATGACATGTCATGATTTGCATATTACCACTTGTCATTTATCCTTGTCATACAATCACGTCGCTGAATACCATATTTGGTGTATATCAAGCTAGCGAAACGACCACGGGAGTACCATGAGTGTGGCATGCAAGTCATGTTGCGCATGACATGTCATGGTTTCCATATTAAAACGTCATTTATGCCCGTCATACAGTCACGTCCATAAATACGAAGTTTGTTGCATATCAAGCTAGCGAAACGGTCACGAGAGTGTCATGAGCGTGCCATGCAAGTCATGTTGCACATGATATGTCACGATTTCCGTATTACCACTTGGCAATTATGTTCGTCATACAGTCACGTCAGTCAATACCTAATTTGGTGTATATCAAGCTAGCGAAACGGCTGTCAGCGCGCCATGAGCGTGGCATGTAAATCATGTTGTATATGACATGCAGGTCATGATTTTCATATTACCACCTGTCATTTATGCTAGTCATACAGTCACGTACCTCAATACCAAACTTGGTGTATATCAAGCTAGCGAAACGGCCACGAGAGTGTCATGAGCGTGGCATGCAAGTCATGTTGCACATGACATGTCATGATTTCCATATTACCACTTGGCATTTATGTTCGTCATACAGTCACGTCACGCAATACCAAATTTGGTGTATATCAAGCTAGCGAAACGGCCGTCAGCGCGCCATGAGCGTGGCATGTAAATCATGTTGTACATGACATGCACGTCATTATTTGCATATTACCACCTGTCATTTATGTTCGTCATACAGTCACGTCACTCAATCCCAAATTTGGTGTATATCAAGCTAACAAAACGGCCGCGAGCGCGCCATGAGCGTGGCATGTAAATCATACTTTTCATGAAAAGTTATTCATGATTTTCATGATATGACCAGCCATTTATGTTCGTCATACAGTCATGTTATGCCATACCAAATTTGGTATAAATCCCATTAACGATACGGCCAGGAGAGCACAAAGTCGTAGGCGGCTAGATAGATAGATAGATAGATAGATAGATAGATAGATAGATAGATACGCTCAAAGTCGCCGAAGTTCGCTAAGAAATGCTTCGCATTTAAAATAAACACGAAAAAAGATTACTGCGGTTCGAACTCGTGCCGCGTTCACCGCACCTGAGTCGCCAGAACAGGCGCTCAACGATCTAGGCCACAACGCACACCGGTCACGGGCCGGTAAAATGGGTCTTATCAAGATACAATGGTCGAAGACGCGAGTCGAAGACGCGACTGTGTTGTAGAAAACTTCATTTTGGAACGTGTTTTTCTTCACACAGAAACATGATTGCGGCCTCAAATGAAAGCTTCGTCTCCGCACTACTCATATCTCCGAGCAATTTGCAGGATTCCGTCTAGTTTTTTCAGACGGCCCGTTTCTGTCCCGAAAAACGAGGCGTGATTTAGGGCCGCTTCCATAGGATCCCATTGTTTAAACTTCAGTCGTCGTGGGAACAGAATGTGAAGCCCCGATGTTAACGATGCTGCATTTGTTAAGTGCGGTACAGCTCCTAGAAGGTGCCCCTTTAAGAAGTTTTGGAAATTGCGCCTCTACGATTTTTTATCGTCGAAAAATGACCCTGTCCCATTGAAAACGTGAGAGCTTCCAGCAGTGGCCGCTAGGAGCGCTGATCATCCAATGTCCCTAGAGTTCCTGTATATGCTCCCTACGGGCGCAGAGTTGCGCATAGGTCCGCCATCTTGCCTGGCTAGCAACCATATCTATGTGGCGAAGCCGCACTTTGTTTTTGCAGGCGACTTGCTTAAGCCTGCCGCCGATCGACGAAGCGTGTCGGCGATCGCCAGTCGACATGCCTGGCGTGCCAACGACCGGCGATGAAAGAAGAAACACCTGCTTTCGGGACTGTGCCACGAGAGTACGAAAGCGTTTTTTAGTCTATCCGATAACGCAAAGGCGTAGCATAGTCGCGTAGTGCCGAATAACATGCGCCGCCACCGCCGCCGCCGCCAAGTCAAGTGGCGCCAGCTATGGAGGTTAAAAAACAATTGACGAACACATAATACATGTCCTTCGAGATTCCGGGAGCGTAAATATCTCCTATCGCTACGCCTACAGCATCGATTATTTCAGTATATTTTTCGAAAACGGTGCTGAATCGACGTAAATACTTTGCTGTCGAAGCTTAAGGACATGAATCTAAAGCAAATAAAAGCACCAGTTCGTAGCTAACGAGCTACAGAGTCCAAGACGGTGACTTGATAGATTCTAGGTGGACGGCAACCGCTTTCGGCGGCGCGGCCATGTTTTTCCGGGCGCGGCCTGTGCATCAGCTTCACCGCAGTGCATGGTTGCTAGCGGCGTTTGGAAAACAGATGCGCAACTCTGCTACCTAAAGGTAGCATATACAGGAACTCTAAATGTCCCCGAAAGCTGGATCTGGTACCAGTAGGAAACACCGGTCCATCAGTGCGTGCTTTGCACCTCCCCAAGTTTCACGTTAGTGGAGCTGTTTTTTTTTATCACCCTCGCATTTAAATTGTCAATGTCTGTTCTCGCCGTTCCTGGGTAGATATAAATTGTCAATCACATTAGGCGCATACCCGCATACTGCGGCTCATGGTATACGGGTATGTACTACATGTGTCTGGAGGAAAGGTTTTAACGCGATAGCGTTAAAGAGCTCGTTTCGCAGAAATTCCGGCGTCGGCGTCGGCGTCGGTGTCGGCGTCGGCGTCGTTGGTTGTGAGCGAAAAATCGTCATCTTGTCCGTGACCGAAAAATCATCATCTTGTCCGTGACCGAAAAATCGAGAAAGATGCAAATAAAATAATAATAAAAATTTGCGGGTCCGAGTGAGAATCGAACCCGGGTTGTCTGCGTGGCAAGCAGGTGTTCAACCACACAGCCATGCCTCTGCTTGGATATACTGCGAAAATAACTTCCTCTGCTTGGAAATGCAGTGAAAATAACTTCCATGCTTCGCAAACGCAAGCGTCCTTTATATAGGCGTCGCAATAGAACATGTAATATCTCAGGAATATTGCGTGGTACAAGCGTATATTGCCATCGGGCGTCAGAATATGTGACTATCATAACGATTCCATAGTTTAAAGCCAGCCACCCATTACAAACGGCACACACTTTACTGCGCGTATTCCCTTAACACCACGTAGTGGGTGCATAGCAAGTTCGAAAACATTCCCACATTTGCCGCTCATAATTTCTCCTGGTTTAAACCATACTACCCATTACATAGTATGCACTAAGTGATTGAAGTACGCAGTAGGGACGGGATATCGCTATCGCGTTCAACTCTTAAAGGCGAATCTTAAGGGTCCCCCCAATTTTTCTTTTCGTTGAAATAAATAAAAAAAAACAATAAACGAAGGAGTTGTCACCACTACTTGGCGACGGCTACCCCTTTCCACTTGGTTGTTACGAAATGAAAAATTAAGAAACAAAATAATATATATATACATTTATACAGTCATCCATAGGTGAGTCCAAAAGTTCTCGTTTGGGCAGATCAAACACATTGTCACGATGCACACCTTCAATCCAGTCCGCTCAATATTGATCACAAATCTTGGTGTCTTCAAAAAAACGTCAGAGCACTTTCATCGCTTTGCGGTTTATCCTATATGGCCATAGGCCTAGTATGATTTGAACGTTATTCATGTCATGACCGGCCAGTTATATTCGACAAACTCTCTTACTCTCCTATCCCAGTTTTGGTCTACGCCAAGCTAAAAAGCCGATCACGAGGGCACCCAGACGTAGGCGGCCAGATAGATAGATAGATAGAGAGATAGATAGATAGATAGATAGATAGATAGACAGATAGATAGACAGAGAGATAGATAGATAGATAGATAGATAGATAGATAGATAGATAGATAGATAGATAGATAGATAGATAGATAGATAGATAGATAGATACGCTCAGAGTGCCTTAGGCACGCTAAGAAATGCTTCGAATTTCATATCTGCGCAGTAAGTACCTATCTGGGATGCTACATGTACATCCGCAAGTGCCGTCTCTACGATTATTGTTGAGTCTGAATCGGGATGTGGAATGACTTCGCATTGACTGAGAGCGCGTGCGGCGTTGTTATGCCGTGCTTTATGCGGAATATTACACTTGATTACTCGTGAACATTGTCGCATGCACTTGAACAGTATCGAGCGCCTTCTGAGCGGAAGAAAATATAGTTCACAATCATCGCAGAATATTTTTTAAACTAAAACAAAAATTTTTTTGTTTTTGTCGGATTGTTCTTTAAATATGGAATGGTTATACCGGTGTCGTTTTAAATATAAACTGGTCGGATATCTTTTTTTGACTGCCCTGAATTCATTAGGAATAGCTCCTCTGAATTCCATTGCCCGTAAGTGAACTTGTCATAAATCGCCACACCCATGATACGCATCTCCAATATAGTCATCCTATCATATAATATCCTAAAAAATTCATTATAACCAGTTCACCAAAAGGCCGCTAGGTTTACCTCCCGTAACTTTAATTACAAACCAAGCATCTCACGAATAAAACTTGATATTCCACTTCCGCCCCTTAGTACTCGTCGTGACATTGTGCTCTTTCCCTTTCTTCACAAATACCCTACCCGTGCGGATAGAAAATCTTCAATGCGGCTGGAACTTGCACCTTGCACATCACGCAGATTATATAATCGGCTCAGTTTCCATTGCGTATACGGAAGCACTCACGCGTTAATTGGTCGGCGCGTCATCGTGACGTTCGATTGTGGAATTCCCTTTCTGATTTTATTTGCGAAAAAAAAAATGTTGTAAATTTCGCCTGCTCATCACTTTGCATGGCACTGCCTAACGTCGACAAAATGCATATCACCCTTTAAATGCGAAGCATTTTTTGCGTACTGCAAGCACTTTGAGCGTTTCTATCTATCTATCTATCTATCTATCTATCTATCTATCTATCTATCTATCTATCTATCTATCTATCTATCTATCTATCTATCTATCTATCTATCTATCTATCTATCTATCTATCTATCTATCTATCTATCTATCTATCTATCTATCTATCTATCTATCTATCTATCTATCTATCTATCTATCTATCTATCTATCTATGGGTGCTCTCGTGATCACCTCCTTAACTTGAGGTCGACCAAAGTTTCTCTGGGAGGGTAAGAGGATTTGACGAATATGTCTGATTTGAATGACGTGAAAATCGTGCCACGTACGTCGTCAAACTCATTGCTCCGGACACGTGTGGCTCATACCCGTAAATCACGGGCCGCGGTATGCGGGTATGAGCCACAGGTGTTTGACAATTTATATCTACGAACGGCGAGAACAAACAATGCTCGTTTAAATGCGAGAGCGTTAAGAAACACTGACATCGGTGGCGTTGACCCGACGAACGCAAATAATAAATATCATAGTCCCAGTGGGAATCGAACCCCAGCATTCTGCGTGACAATGAAGTATTCTGCCACAAAGCCACACCACGTCTCGAAACTGCTTTGGAAAAAGACCCGATGTGGGCGTAATGTCGGTCAAACGTCAATTCTAATTGCAGTGCTGGCTATCGGATTTTAAAAACATTACATATGTACTCCTATGATGAAGGAGTCATGTCGGGTTAACGTCAGTCGTATACTTAAGCGCCATGCACTGTAGTTGGTTTACGTAGCACTACCCAAGGCTACCATCCTCGCAAGCACAAGCGCTACATATCAGCTTACCGCTTCTGATGTCGGTAATACCCATGTTGCTGTTGGCATCGTTACGCAGCAGTAAACAACTGGTTATATGAAACATATGCGACTGTTTAACATATGCCTGTGCGTTCAACATCTGTACATATCTTTAGCGTTATTTTGTAACGTTTCGCTCAATAAAAAAATTACAACCCGCTGTAAGTCACCTTACCGCAGCATGCTTCGCATAACATCGATTCCGGCCCATGGTACTTGGGATCTGCTTAATGTTTTTTTTTTCTCGTTATGCTTGTTTTCAAGCGTGCTTGTTTATTAGTTATTTATTTATCTTTACTCATTCTTGTATTCTTATCTGTTCGACTTTGCGCCTACTCGTGTACGAAATATACTTTTAGATTTTTTTTTTTAATTGATACGTCACCACTGTAATATATTTCTATGTAACCTTGTTATTGATTGCTTCAATAAGATTTTCGTTCTCAAAGTTTTTGTGCATTACATTGAACTACCTCTGGTAATCATGTTGCCTCTACAGTTATAGTTATGTAATCATCTAATGTGTTCATGAAGCGATGCATTTAAGCTTTATGTCCCCTCATCGTGCATGATACACGCATCCATTATGTATGATAATTTATCGTTGGGATGCCCCCCTCACCCAATGCCCCTTGCGCGGTCCGTAAGGGTTTATAAAATTAATAAATGTAGCCGCGATACAGCCAGAAGGAACGAAGGGGTCGACTCGTCCTTTAATATTACTCCACAGCTGTGGTAACAAAGGTGGGTTCCAATAAGCGTATACAACACAATATAATATGAATAAAAATTCACGCAAATATGCAGTACCAAACAAAATTATGACCTGCCCCTGCGTCCTTTTGTATTTTTATGCTTTCTTTTTGTCGTTCTATCCGGCGGTCTACAAAGAACCGTATGGACAATCTACCTTGCTTTCGATTCATCGTTTTTCCTCTTCGGTTTAGGTTTAGCATTTCTTTTTTTTTTTTTGTATATCGAAAACCTGCACTTGGACATAGAACAACGCGGTTTCAAAGACATAAAATTTGCTTCATGAGGAACTGTGAGAGTAAACAGTAGAACGTTGCGCGAATCCAGCGATCAAGGCGGGGTGGTCGGCCGGGCCTTAGGCCTGTTGCACGGAGGCTTACATATTAAGGCG